>JAJHUR010092537.1:1972-20309 GCA_027495735.1 Lutjanus campechanus
TGAACTGATCCTATTAACAAATATGATCTGTAAATGTAAACCCTGATTAGGATTTTTCCTCTGTGCCATAAAGAAGTATGGCTTTACCTGCAAAATGTCATGGAAAAAAACAAACAAAACCCCACTGAAAATAGACCACATAGAGACGTAAGATAACTGCAAATAGGCCTTTTGTCTGGTGTCTTGCCCCTGTGTGGGGTGAGGGGGCCTTTTACGTGTCTGTGCCCAGCGGCCAGTTGTCTCATAATCCATCCATGCAAACACCATCTTGCTGCCCAGAAGTACTTACCAGAATACCAAACGTGTATTAATCCATGGCTTAAACTAGTCACCAACAGACGACTATTCCTAGAAAATTACTAAATCTTTTTAGTAATAAAACTTAATATTTGTGAGCCTTCTGTTGTTATTTATGTCTTCACAAGGAATTGGCGGGCTTATGGCTGAGTGATCAAGACATGTTAGTTTGTGAACAAACACTTAATTTTATTTTTTAATCATGCCAAAAGTTTGGTTGCCATCCATTCTTGAGAACTGGGACAAGTCATGTCCTAGAAAAAAATCCCAAAACTAAACAAACAAACAAACAAACAAAAAAAAAAACCATAAACATAAAAAACATTATTTTAAGTATTTATAACTTATCATAAATGATTAATATCAACACTCTAATTCCATTTTTTAATGAAAATGTATTTTTTAAAGTATTTATATGTATGAAATATATGTAATTTATGATGTTGGTTTGCTTTAATGTTTAATTACTAAACTTGCTCTGTGCTAGAAAACACCCTTGCCCCAGACAAGACATGTGTTAAAAGCATTCAAAATCTAACAGTGCATTCAGACCAGACGCAAAGCGAATTTTTCGCATGACGAGATTACATACAAAGTCAATGCAAAGACGCGAATACACGCAAATTTGTGCCGGTGGCGCAAATCGCACGGGCTTGGCGCGATGCGAATACGCAAATTTGCGACACAAAGACCCGCTGCGAATTTGCGCGAGTTCAAAAAATTGAACTTTGGCGAAATATTCGTGTGAAGCTGTGTCGGGACAGCCTATCAGCATTGAGATTCTAGACGATGACGTTAGTGACATAGCCGGTAGCCCCTCCCCTTCATTTTGGGCGAATATTCACGAGTTGTTTACTCACGCGAGTAAATTCAATAACTACGCGAGTAACGCGAGGCGAAAATTCGCTTTGCGTACGGTCTGAACGCACTGTAAAACTAACAGAATCTACAGATGACATAGATGTAAAAATATGCAATTATAATCATCTTTGTTTTAAAGTTGATTTTAATGAAAGTTTTGGCCTTTTAAAGTTGTGGCCCAGATTTACATCATGATTTAATCAGGCATAAAAACTGTTAGCTATACCCTAGACTCCTGCCTCACTTCCTGGTTTAAAAAAGGCGGGAATATTCCTCAAGCACTGGTAATATTTCTTTTTCTTTCTTTCTTTTTTTCATTCAATAATATTGCCATCAGATGTGTCTCAACCATAACATGTCAACTCTGTAGTCCTTCAATTCCAACTCTGTCCATTAAAGCTAAGTAAGAATCATGGTTTAAAAATGTGTATTTTGATTAGCATTAAGAGAACTCTGAGACACTTTAAAACACGAAGGGGCTGCTGACTATGACTATGCTGTGAACTGAAAAAATATAACATTTAAACTTTCATTACTAGAAGGTTGGCCTGTTATAAGGTTTAACAGCCAAGAGTTTGATCTTTTATTTTCCAACATAATTGAAGAGTAATAATCAAAACCCCCTCAAAATACAGTTTTGTCCCAATTTTCAAGAATCAGTGTTTTACTACAAAAAAGCTGATGATGAAAAGACTAAAACTACCAATAGTTGTGGTCCACGAAACACATAAATGAGCAGGCAAGAACTGTCAGGACACAGACTGGGGATACTTAGTTTGAATATTAGTTAGATATCAGAGATGTGTTCTTGCTAACACTGGTGGCTGCAGGGTTTTATCTTCGTACGCTCCGTGGGTGATGAAATGAGTCATGAAAAATTTCTTTACACTGATCAAAATAAACTCAGTGTGACCACATTAAATCAATTAAGAGGATTGTTTGTAACTATAATAACAGGAGTGTAGGAGAAAGTGAGGCATTTATAATTCATACTTGACACTGCTTGATTGAAATGAAAAATTAGAAATGTATTGTTGTGCCCAGCGTTGTGTAGAGTTCATTTAAAATTAATGATTATTAGATTAAAATGATTAAAAGCAGCTGCAGCAGGTGATCTGCAGATCTTCTGCTCGGATTCAAAGCTCTGCTCGAGTTTGGAAACGATGAAACTTGTGAATTATTGAAGGTAAAACCGCCTCCATTCTTCAGCCCTTCTTCGCTGCCTATTCTTGTCGAAGCGGGAGGAACTTTCACAATGGAAGCACTTTTGTGTCTCTGAAGAGCAGCTTTGCAGGATCCACTAACAGCAGCACTGGAAACCCAAACACGGACAGGCGAGGAACCCAGAGTAAAATCGCCTCCAAGCTGCCGCGAAGGCGCTCCTCAGCCCCGCAATCACTCCTCATACATCCATCACCTGACACGCAGGTCCCCTAACTAAACTGAGCACGCTCCCTCCTCCTCCACGTGTTCATGTTTCACAGTAAATGCCCCGCGGCTGTGATGTATTTGGGGGGTGGGGTGGTGGTGGTTTGAAGCGAAGCTGTTCGAGTGCGTGTGATATGCAACATCAAACAAGCCGTACAAAGTTGCACTCTGATCCTCTGTCAGGCTTTCTTCTGGTATGGTGAAGTGATCACAGGGGGGGTGAGAGCTTTAGGAGCAGACTGTGTTTGTCTTCATTCAGGCCCTGCAACATCTGAGGAGAGGGGGAGCCTCAAATGTTCGTAACCTTTTAGTTGTTTGAAACAAGGGCATCCAAAGGATGGAATGCTCGTTCGCAGCAGGATAAAAGTGTGTCTTGAGAGGAAAAGTAGACCCACGCGCTTTTATTCTGTCCAAGATTGTTTTCATGAAATGTCTCAGTGCGGGAAATTGCTCCTAACTGGCCTAAAACCGGCCTTTGAGCGATGCAGGTTTGGTCCAAACTCACAGCCAGGAGTAAAAATGTCAGGAAGTCACTGCTGTCTCTGCTGATATTTAGGAATTATTTTTTAGGATTTATTTATTATTATTATTTTTATTTTTAGCTTTCAAAATGATACTCATGACAATTAGCAAGCAAGCAAACCTTTATTTATATGGCACATTTTATTCCAGGTGGATGCACGTTGTGCAGAACCACAAACACATGCAAAAATACTGCACTTAAAACCAAGTAGGATACTAAATGAAACAAATGAAGACCAGCAGTCAACCAGTAAAATAGTGAGACATGAGAATGAGAATTAAAACCTTTTAAAAGGAAGAAAAGATGCAATATAATAAGATGAAATAACATAATTAAAACCAAGAGTTGATCTGTAGCTTAAATTAGATTAAATTAAATGAAACTCAATAACAAGCAAAGATGAGACGAGATGAAAGTTCATAAAAAATAGAAGAAATACAGACAAAGGGGAAAAAAAAGATCCACTCAGTAATTCAAATAAGATTCACCATATTAATATCAATTATATATAAGTGAAATACACATATGACACTCTTCACTTTTCATTAGAGCAGAACTTTTACCATTTCATGTTATGTTGCTCTGCTTTGTAATGTTTTTTGCTATTACTTTTTATAAAAAAAGAAATTGGCTTTGCAATGTATTTTTCAGACAACTTATATTCAGATTAGTTCTTGATTGAGCTTTAAACAGAAGTATTTTACCTAACAAAGTAATTGTGTTTATTATCTGGGGACGGTCTTTGTCCAGAACTCCCACTATAATGTTTGAAGGTGTAAATTTAAAGTGAGTGTCCAGTGGCCTGATCCAATTGTGGATGCTGGTGTAGAAACTTGCAACATATGGACAATAGAAAAACAAACGCACCTGCCAGAGATTCTGCCGGGAGAGAGATGTTTTGGGAATACTTGATGAGCTCCATAAAGGCGGCGTTTGTCAAAAAATAGAACGGGTTTGTGAAATGCAAAGATCTCATGATGTCCCTTCAGAAACCGATGTCCTCGCAGTGATACACAATGAGCTTTACTTTGATACAAGTAGGGGGAGCTCAGAGGAAAAAAGTTTGGGAAGCGCTGCCATAGAGGGTGAAGTAATGAAGGGTTTTTGTCCACTGAAAGCTGAAACCTGATACAGGAAATTGATGAGTTTGTATGAACAAGATAATCAGAATAAGGCTTTGTATTTCTGCAACTATATAGAGGTCTTTTATTCTAATTACACTAAACAACAGGGTTATATTAGTTTTATTTAATTTATTCAGCTGCATGCACAAGAGAATGTAACCACAGGTGTGTAGTACTAGTTTGCCTTCAATGCTTTCTGCCAGAAATGACTTCAGTAGCAGTTTTTTTTTGGAAGCATTAGGCATACGACCAGATAAATGAGACTTGAATTTTACTGCACAAGTTGTGTGAGAGTTTTGAAACATGTTTTGATCTAGTTTAGCTTTTTTTTAAATACAGGAGCGACGTCAGCTTCAACAAGTCTGGACGGCGTGTTTCGTCATGTTCACGTGAAGGCGACACATGCAACACAGGGTGAGTAACTGATACACAAATCATGTTAGGGGTGAGGTGCTCCTTTTAAGTTAGTTATCATGCGACAGTGACACCAACTCAGCTGAAAATAGGCCAGTTTTTTTTCCGTCATCATCGCTTTCTATGGCAACTAACAATAATTTTCAAAGTTGATTCAATCTGTTCATTATTTTATTGATTAATCAAGTAGTTGTTCAGTCTGTAAAATGTCAGAGAATGGTGAAAAGTGTTGGGCAGTGTTTCCCACATCCAATGATGGCGTCCTCAAATGTCTTGTTTTGTCCACAACTCACAAATATTGAGTTTACTGTTATAAGAGAACAAAGAGACCAGAATATATTCATATTCAAGAAGCTGGAATCAGAGAATTCTGATGTTTTTTCTTATAAAAATTACTCAAACGGATTAATTGATTGTCAGAATAGTTAGCAATTACTTTAACAATTGATTTATGATTGATTCATTGATTAATCGTTGCAGCTCATCCATAGTATTGTCACAGTTCTCAAGATGGTGAAATAGAAGAATTTTTCTTTGCATTTGGGAAACAAAAAAGGGGTGAAGAGCTGGAAGGTGATTTTGAAAGAGGCGACTAGTCGGCCAGATGGTTTACATCGTCACTGTTTGTGTCTGTAAACTGAAGTGACATCCATTGGACAGAAATGATCGTTTCATACAGCTGAGGAGAATTATTCTCTTTTTTTTAATTTACATATAGGCTGCATTCATTTTTTTAGACCACAAGTGGTTCGCCAATGTTTCCTTAGAGTCCAACTGTAACTGTGGTCTAATTGCAGCCTGGCAACTGTAAAATACCACATTGTTGATCTAAATTTGGACAATCAGCTTTCTCCATTAAGCGCTGTCAACTCTGGAACACATTAGCAACTGAAATAAAATAAATTCCAATTATAAACGTTAACCTTAAAGGTTAAGTGCTGGTTTAAAACAAATCAGAGCTGTGTCCATTTTTAGCTGCTAATTGTTCTCTAAATTACCAAGGTGTATTGGTGTATGTGTATTGTGTGTATTTTACTGTACAAACCCCAGTTCCAAAAAACTTTGGACACTGTGAAACATAAGTCAAAAGCAGAATGCAATGAGTTGCAATTCATTTTCCGCTTGGACTCAATTTAACACAGTAAAGACAAGATATTTAAAGTTCAAACTGATAAACTTGATTGTTTTTTGTAAATATACTTTCTGAATGTGATGCCTTCAACACATTTGGAACATTCCACAGTTAACAGGTGAACTGTTAGCAGGTGACATTGTCATGATTGGGTGTTAAAGTGGAATCCTCGAAAAGCTCAGTCGTTCACAAGCATGGATGGAGAAAATTTAACCACAAAAGACGCCATTGACACCATGTTTTTAGCCGAAATGTAAACTGTAGCCTCCCAGGTAGCATGTAAACATGGCGTCGATCTCGTGATATTTTCACACGTGCGTCCATTAAGAGATATACGAAGTCTCGCGATACATCGACGCCGTGTTTACTTGCTACCTGGGAGGCTGCAGTTCACATTTTATCACATAACTGTGGTATTCAAACATAGTACTAAAAATATACATAAAGATTAAGGCAAGTGCTGTTGGAAAAAACAGCATAAATAGAAGAGTAGAGAACACACAATTAAAAGCATGAGAAAAAACAAAAGTGTCCAAAAAATATTACTGATCTTTAAATAGAGAGGTAGATGAAGGAGCCCTGCAGTTTTATGTATGAGTACAAAGGATGACATTGAACGTGCAAGTTCACAGTATACAGGGATACTGCAATGCAATCAAATTCAGAATGAGTGTATATTTACAAAAACAACACAGTTAATCAGTTCTTTGTACTTTACTCAGTAGAATATAAATATTTCCATACTCCATCCTATAGTGCATTGTGGTTTTATGATCCTGAAAGCTGTATATTTTAATTACACTGTACATGGGTGTAATTAAAGTATACAGCTGAGTTGAAAATCAGCAATAGCTATAAACTCACATCAGTTTCCTGCTCTGTATTAGAACTATGTTAAGCTGTGTCCTGATCAAATAAATTCAAAATGCTGTACTTCCAAATATCGTTTTGAATGTTAATACATTTTGTCTTTATATGTTTGCAAATGTATAACCTGGTGAAGTTACAAAATGTTTTGCCTACAGGCCTACACATAGAAACCTGGTGCTATTTTTTGCATTTCTATTTTTAAAGGTGAAATCTTTAATATATTGTAACAGTGTTTTTTTTTTTGTGGTAGATGTTCTTTCCAAGGAGAGACGACTGAAGGAGATTCATTCATTACAGTCCTGAGTCTCACAATGTCCAAGATAAACAAAGTCTGACAAAGGACACTCTGAGAGTACAACATATACAGGGTAACATCTGCTAAACATCATGTTGCCTATTCTCTAAAGTAGCTCTTGGGGTAAAATCTAAGCAATTATTCTGTCAGTGGGCTCAAACTCCGGGACACCATGAGCCCCCTAACCGCCTGGGTCTCCCTAACAACAACTTAAGATACATATGGTTTTCCCTAAAAGCTAGCGAAGAAAGAAAAACATTCTAACATATATTTACCGTAATTGATCATAAAATGACCATGCTGTGTCATCAGAGATTAAGGAAACATGTTTAGTTGAAGTGCTCACTTTTCTGACATCAACTCCGCAGCCACAGTGTCCCTCTTTGAAATTTCTACTCCAGGGTGGATTAAGGGTTATGATTTGCCTGTTTCACGTTAGTTTAAAGTTCAAATTAATGCCGAAAGTTCACAGAACTGAGCAAGTGTCAGTTTAAGAGTTGTAATAAATCACTAATAATCTTGTAGAAGGAGTAGATGTGTATAACGGTTAAACTGAGCAATGTGTTAATGGATTCTGGCAGGCATCAAGACGGTCGCTTTGGGCAGTGGGCTTTTCTTTTTAAGATAACGGGCTTAACTTTGCATTGACAGACAACTGATAGTTAGAAACAGCTGATCAACTTACAGTAGAGGACATGTTGCTTGTTATTGTTAATTTATGATATTGCACTTGTCTTGTGCTCCTGCAGGAGCTCCAGCAGAGCTCCTGCATGCATGAGGAAACTACTTGCTTCAACAGCAGATCATATATTGAAAACCTATTTAATATACTGTCTATGGCTCTAACTTGCTATTTGGTCTGCTGTACTTATGTATGCGTGTGCAATTGCCACATATTGCTCCTTTAATATTTCAGATCACAACTGTCAGAGCAACATGTCATCATAATTTCTACCGCGCAGCTCTGAGTGTCATAAAACAGCAAACATAAATTAGTCTCAAGTCCTACTTGGAGTGTTTTCGTCCTAGTTTAACTGTCAGCTCCTCGTCTATAGGAGTGATTCTGAGATGCTTGATAAACACAGGCCCTGATTTGGAAGATACATTCTGTGTGATTTCTCTTTCCTTTAACCCGTCTCACCTCCTTTTCCTTTGACTATTCTCCTTCATTTCCCAAACCCCACAGAGACCTCATCTTGACTTGTTGCATGCAGTCACAGTTCTTTCTTGAGAGTGACCCAGCTCCCCCCAAATCTCTCTATAAGCCCCCCGGACCCCGTGCACTGAGCCTCCATTTTTGCAATTCCTAGTGAGTGAAACTCGGCGAGACGCTGCTCAGCCATCTGAGACGGAGTCAACTAAAGTGCAGGCTTAAACGCAAGCGCTATCTCAGAGGGCACCGCGAGTCAAGTCACCAGCCAGAGAGCAAGACAAGAGAAAGAGGAGGGAATATTATACAGCACATTAAAATCTGAGCTATAATTTACCTTAAGTGGAGCTTAAGTGGTGCACTGTATGAGCTGCATTATATGATCCAGGTGATATCTGACGACTTTTCTTTTTTTTAACTTTTTTCCACCTGAATGCATTTCTAAAAATGAATTAAAACATGATGAAATACTAAATAAACTTTTAGTTTAGTTGATTAAAGAAGTAGTATACGCCTTATGTCTACTTCTCAGTTGGAAAGAGACATTTTGATAGCAACAATGTTATTTCATCCCACAATACTTCATTTATCTGAAGTTTTCAAAAATTCTCAGTAATTTCCTAAAACAGATGGAGGAGGAAATTGTGCATTTGTTGGACTGTCTTCAGTTGCGGATTAATCCACATTTGGTGCTCTAGTGAGTATTTGGGGCAGCAGGATGGATGGCGTATGTGAGACTGAGTCAAAATAAACTACAGTGTGTGTGTTCAAAGGAAAATGTTAGCTAATGCAACATTGTGGCTCACTGATGTGTTTTAATAGTTTTTGGACAACAATGGAGCTCTGTGGCACAGAGGAAGAAGATATTCGGCTTTGAGACACACACAACACTTGTTCATAGGATACATTCATTGTTAGTTTTTGTCTTTTCATAGGATTTGTTGACAAAAGAATTTAAAAAAAGGAAAATGTTTTTAAATGCATAATATGTAACTTCTGCCACTATAGTTTGGGAGGTAGTGTGGGATCATTGGAGTTATCTCCACAGTTTAACAATCACCATTGGAGGAGAGGCAGTCGTTTGGTTCGGGTCCAACGGGCGACACCGGATGTTGTTTGACATCCTCCTGGACTCAGATTCTTCACCTATACATTATAATTCTATGTATTACAAACTCTCCCATCTCATTTTTTCTGTCCTGTTCTGTACATACGACATCTAAGCTAAGGGTTTTAGAGGGGGTTTTCCTTACACTTTAGAGGGTCTGCAGGATTGTCAAGCCCCCTGAAGCGCATTGTGATTTGTGATTTTGGGCTACATGAATACAATTTGAATTGATTTGATTTGATTGATTGACCACTGCTGATGAAAATCTGACATGACTCGGGCAGCAATAATATTTATGGATCAGGTCATATTAAATTTTATTCAGGTTACATTTAGCCTACTCTACTGGCTGTCTTTGAGAAAATGACCCTACTTCTCTCTTGATTTAGGACCTCCGTAAACAGTTCACCTCTAGCTGATGACGGTGGATTTTGTCGGCTAAAATAATGATTCACAAGCAGATTTCATAAGTGTAGCTGATGTTAGCTACCGTTAACTCGACTCGAGTCAGCTGAGAAGTCTCCAGCTGACATGTTTTAAAATAAGAACCCTATGAAAGTGTATAAATTACCTAACAGCTGCGTACATGATATAACGTTAATGCTAAAAGACTGAGAATGAAGCTAGCTTACATCTCAGCAAACATTGGTCAGATGGTGAAATACGGCAGGTATATCTACATGATAGATGACAGAAATACACTCATTAACATGGGGAAAGGGAGCACATGGATAAGATTAGTGCAGTGGAACTTAAGATGGATCACCCAGCCAGACCAGCCGCACCGCAGTTGCAGAAGACAGCTGGGATAAAAGCTAAGCTAACTGGGCTTAGACCTGAGACAGGGAGCCAGAGTGAGATGCATCGTCGTCGACCCGCTTTGATTCTGCATCAGCCCACATCCCCACAGAACACATGCAGATGCAGCGGTATCTAACAAGTTACTGCAGCTAGTAAGCTAGTGTTAGTTAGCTGGACATGCTAACTTTCGCAGCTTATGTTGGAGCACATAAAGACACTTAAAGTTTAATCCCCACACATGTGCTCTTGTGTTTCACATAATTGAGAGACTACAAAAAGACACAACCGTTCAGACTCATGAAACGATGAGTATTGCCCTTCTCAGAGCCTCCTGCACTGCTTCAACATGTAGAGAAATGGAATGCTTGACAGCTCTGTTACTACATTGCCGATCTCGCACTTAAAATGTTTTCAGAAGCATATTTTAGCGACTGTTAAGTGGTAATACAAGAAACTTTGTGTCCAGGCAGGTCGCCATAATTTCCTGCTGAAAGGACGAGCTCAAACCAAGCTGCAGTGTGTCACCCAGCAGCTCCACACTCTCGTTGGTAGCTACTACACATGATCTAGTTGCAAAAAACAAAAAACAAGATGGCAACCCCCATTATACCAAACTTGAGGCTTCAAAACAATAGTTCACAAACCAATGGGAGATGTCATTATTGGTTCACATATTTTCCCAAAGGGTATCGCAACAAGTGGCTATTAGGAAACACACCATTATCTCAAATAATTTACGGATTTCTCTGGGTATGTCCATTGTTGTAAACTTTTGATATAAGGACGCAACTCAGAAAAATATATAACATAGATCAAGGTCTGCTTTTGGACATTTTAATATGGAAATGTCACATAATATAGCTTTAGATGAAAGTAGCTGTAAAGCAATGCAAAAACATTCCATTAAAGTAAATGTAAAGATCGCGCGCTCAAAGTTTCAAGACTTCAGTACAAGCACTGAACTCTTATCAGCTCCGTGCACTTTAACACTGCATTCATCAATTCATATTAGCAGTGGAAAAAATGACAGTGGCTTCTGTGGGAAGAAGGGTCATGGTTGTGTCACTGTTTGTACAAGCTGTAAAAAACACAAAGGGTCAGAATATGGCTCCTTTAGTGGATTCAGTTTTGTGCATTTTGACTTTACTTACTCACTCCTTTATGATTCTGTGGAAGAAGTGAGCTCTTCTTTGTCCAATCATTCCCGTTTCCACCCCCCCACCCCCCCCACCCCACTCCCACGGGTCAAAGGCCACAGTATTGTCTCCCTCAGTGAGAGCAGAGGGTGAATATACTGTGCAATAAGACGCCGGCTATAACTCTATTTTCTCCTCTGTACCTCTGCAGTAGCAGGACATACCGGGTCCAATATGAGTCAACGACACAGTACGTTAATACATTTTGCATTGAGCTGCCAGGAGTCAGGTTCTTATCAGTCCCTCCATCCTCGCTCAGGGGCTTGAGTCCCATATGAGAAGCCTTTGGCTTACAATCTCCAAACTTTGATCCAATACTGTCACTGAAGTTTTTATTGCCATTTGGACCTGATAGTGACAGTTGTGCAAAATTGATAAGAAACCTCTGGTGTAAAGGAAGATATCATGAGATGCCAGTACTGTATTGATGCAATCATTCATCATTCATATTTGAAGCTTTGGTCAGCAAGATTTTCAAGATTGAATCAATTTTAAATTATCTTCAATTAATAGTCCAAATTAGCAGAGTAGTAAATCCATATCTGCAAATAATCTAAATGAGCTATCTGGTTCACCTGGCTGTTAAATTGAAACATGCAGGGATTTCTTCTGACTGGCTAAAATAATGAATGCACATTTTTCATATGAAAATATTACACATTTTCAAAGCTATTTCCTATATAGAATGGTGCACTGTGTAAAGCATTCATTAAAAAGACAAATGACAGTGGCTGAAGATAACAGAGGAGGTGAGGACACACACAGTTAAAGTGACATTTTGAGTAATCATGATCCTTTATGTTCCAGAGCGTGATGGATTTAGTTCCTATGTAGGAATAGGATTGAGGATGTGCTGCATGTTCATGCTCTTCCTCAGTGAGAGAGCAAGTAAGCATGGGCTGCTGTTCATTTGTTTTGAATAAGGGGTATTAGATAATGACACATTCATTTTTTTTTACGTTGCCTTCTCCTTTAATATAGTCCAAATGTTCCCAGATAATGAGAGCGAGTTAAAAGTCACGTCCCGCAAAGATTAGTAACATGCAAATGGCTCTTTTTGGTACAGAGTCAGATGCATTTACATGAAAGTTTTCATTCCATTAGCCTAATGATTTAATGATCAAAAACAGCCTACTCAGTATAATTTGCCTTGTGTAAAAACCCAGTAGTGTCCAAATTACATGTCTACTACTGATTTATTTTGCCAATGAAGTTTTGTACAAAGCATAATTGCTGCCTGGTTTATGTTCACTGACATTACCGGGAGGTGAGTAAGTAAAATGTATTCATGTAACATCCTGATCAGACTTGCACTTGCATTTGCGTTTAATCAACAGGGAGATTAGTCCCCAGGACCATCCCCTAGCTGATAGAAACATGTAGTTGATATCTTTGAAAATGCCCTAAACTGATTCCATACCTAGATAACAGGGAGACAGTTTTTTGAAGTATTGGTGATCATGTTTCAAATATGCATTGCATAAGGTGTTCCACAGGGTTCAATACTTGGTCCCCTACTGTTTTGTTTTTTCATTATATTCAGCCCACTTATACAATTCTATGCTAAAAATTACAGCCTATGGTGTGTAACAATTGTCACAGCAACACAACCTGGTTGGCTGCTTGTCTAGGGGCTTCCAGGGCTTGGTCGCCCATGCATGCACTGAGCAATGAGAAAGGAAGAGCTTTCGGCTGCCAGACTAAAGGTAACTGGGTGTGTGGGCTCACCTGTTAGCTCTCAGCTCTTGGTTCCAGTCCAACACCAGTCCCTCAGCCTGCTCACCATCCTCACTCCGTCACCGCAATAACTCAAAGACAATAACAAGACAATTACTCAAAACAAAGTGGTAGAGCGTATATTTAGTGTACAAATCATAGCCTACAATGTGTGACAACTACTTGAAATTAAATGAGGACAAAATGCAAAATGAATGAATTTCTCTTTCTCATGCAAAACAAATGAACTCGGATTCTGAATTTGCAACACGTTCTCCGCCCAGATCATCAAATACAGCAGCTTGGTCAGTGGCCTTATGCTTCAAATTATGACACTCTCTATCTCATCTATGAAATCAAGGAGTTAAAGAATTTTCAAACATTGATGTTTCTATCTTGAAAATAAAGCACTAGATAATGAACAAAAAACAACAAAACAAAAAATCAAGCAACTTCTGCAAAATTTTGTTCAGAGTCAGATGCATTTACATGAAAGTTGCCACCCCATCAGCCTAACAATTTAATGTTCAAAAACAGCCCTTTCAGTACTAACTGCTTCATGTAAAAACCCGGTCTTGTCCAAATGCCGTGTGTCACAATTGCTGCCCGGCTTATGTTCACTAACATTTTTTTTTTCAATCCAGGAAGTAATTTTTGTAACATTGTGATCAAATGTCACAAAGTGTGTCACGACATAAGGCAAAGGCATAAGGTCATGACACAGAAATTGAGTAGGTAAAAGTCTTAAACAATCTCAGACAAAGTGCTAGTGTAGGCAAAGTCTACATTTCAGTCCTCCTCGATTTAAATGCATCGGTATCACATTGTGCCGATAGAAACGTGATTGTTATCTTCAAAAAGGCCCTAAATTAGTTCCATATTTATTTAACAGGGAGGCAGTTTTTTGTCAGTACTGGTGACCATGTTTCAAATACCTGTTACATACAGTATGGTGTTCCAGAGGGTTCAATACTTGGTCCACTTTCCTTTTTAAAAAAAATTAAATTCAGCCAAATTACATGATATACAGCAGCAGTAGCCCTCTCATGTCGGCAGGTGCCTGTACGTGATCACAAGAATTTTGAATTGGATTCTAAATATGCAAGATGTTCTCACGCGTAACTCATCAAATACAGCAGCTTGGTCAGTGGCCTTATGCTTCAAACTACGATGTTCCATGTCGTCTCCGAAATCAAGCCATTTAAAGAATTTTGTGTTTTCAAACATTGGTATTTGTTTCTTGAAATTCAAACTTTTTATACCAGAAAGGTCCAGATAAAACAAACAAACAAACAAAAATAAACTAAACCAAAAAAACCAAAAAACAAAACAAGATATTGCATGTAATAAATTCCTGATAATAAGCCCAATAAATAGTCACAGTGGGGCGTTCCACTTTTAAATAAATAAGGGATTTTATGGACTGCAGTGTAATGCATAGAAGTCGTACATAACATAACTTTTGGGAGACAGGGTTCTAAGTAAAATCTTTAATAAGAATACATGAGCTGTGGAAAACTAATTTAGTTTATCATGGTTATTTAAAATCTATAAAATGCCTGTTCATAGTATGGTCATGTTAGCTTCTATTTTGAAATAAAATAGCCTTCATGTTGTGCACACTCTTCCAGCTGGTGTTGTTAAGATTGTCTTATACCTTTAATTTTTTGTCATTGTTGACTAGTCCATCTGGCCCATCCAAAAAGTTTGCTAACCATGGAACATGCAAACAGGACATCTTATCCTATTATACTGTTTATCCATCATGAAAATGATCGTCAGATTCGACTGATTACACTTGGAAGGACAAAAATTGATCTGCGTACACAGCTATTGTTTTGTTGTGATATTTTTGGTAAGATGCAGCATATAATGGCTTTCTGTCTGCCAAGATACAGCTTGTCCAGTGTCTCTGAAGCAAACCAGAAATGATTTTTTTAAGGTTTCAGTAGATATGAACAAAATTTTGATGTACAAATGTGGGTTTTACTCCTCATTCTGGGGGGTTTATGGACAGTAATGTAGGAAATGTTAAGTGCATTTTTCATATGCTCTAGTTGGGACAGATTTGCAATCAGGGCTGCCTCTGTGGCATCAGAAGGTCAGCCACATTTCATAAGTCTAATTTCCAAAATGGATAGGCCTAATGAAATCTGCAAAATTAAAATGTGTCACCAGTGCAAGCTGCAGCTCTCTCCAGTGTTCTGCTGAAGAGTTGCTCCATTAATTGCAGTGGGCTGTGATTATTCACAAGGGTTTATAATTAGGAGGGAGTCAGGAGTGTTTTATGCTGGGTAATTGCATGCGTCTACCCGCCACCATTTAGCTGGGGAGCAGTAAGCTACAGTACCACTGTCAAATCAAGGGAGGCTGCTTTGACCCTTGTTGCTTGAAATTGATTTTGAAGCGCTCATCAAACAGATTGCTTTTTGTAAACATCACTCTTCCTTAATTTTACAGATTCTGATGATACGCCGCCGAGCCATTATCAATTTTCTGTTGAATTCGGGTGCATCAGTCAGCTTCCCACCAAAGCGTTTTGGGGGGAGGAGGTGAAGGCTACATAATATGCAAATTGCTTCATATTTTTCTCAATTTGAAACTCCAGACAGAAATGTATAATCAGTTGTGAAAGGCCAGGCAATTGGAAATGCTTGTCACCTTCCATTTCTTTGTAATATGAAATGAATAGAACTAAATGGCTACATGCTATTTTATCTGGAATTGCGTCCACTGACATGCGGGACAAAGATAGAGGGAAGCAGGTTTTGAATTATTTTCCAGGGCCTGCCACTGAAAAAGACCTCCTTCGCCTCTTTGACTGTATTTAATTGTTCCGTGTTTTGCTCCATGCTCTAAATGACTTCAGTCTTGCAGCACTTTGAATGCTTTAATAAAACTTGTCCACACAAATATGACTGTGTTAACATTTCCCAATCGTCTTTTTGGCTCTGTGCGTGGAGCATATGGTGCCATGTGGTGTTGTTGCACAGGCTGCTCAAAATGCAGAAAATTCACATTAATTTTCCCCTATAAAGTCGGGGGCATCCATTTGGATTTGCATGACGTGTCACAGGGGCCACATGGGGACCGGGTGAAAGAGTGCGGGACCAGGCGGCGGCTCCACCAAGGACTGCTGCAGCAGCTGTTTTCCTGCATGTCTGTTCCTAGGTAATGTGCCTCTAAACTTGATGGGCTAGAACAGCTTGCTCTTGTTCCATTCTGTTCAGCCGGGCTGACTAGTACTGGAGTTAACTTGTCACAAAACTCAACATCTACTGCTACGGGAAGCCGAGGGCTGCCTGCCTGCCACCTTTTAGTTTGCTCTCGAGCAAAATGGATGAAACGCTGCCATGAGATAGGACGGCAGGAGACGGAAGAAGGATGAGTGGTTGCTGCGTTATTCATTATTCAGCAGCAGTGGTCACACAGTACGCGGCTGCGCTCATGTTTTATTTGAAATGGCATGTTACTGCGGTGTTGAACCTTTTGGAAAATATGCTCCTCAAGACATGTGAGACTTGAAGAAGGGGAACTTGTCTATCTTGCACCGTAATTGCGTGGAAAAGCATTTTTATGAGGCTTGTATGACCTATAAAATATGGAGTATTTTATGCCTCCATATCAATGGGAATAATTCTGAAATGGCTTTTACTATATTCTGCTGTGCTTCATGAAATACGGCAGGAGATTAGGTGGCCCTGTCAGTGCAGAGGGAGGAACGGCTTCAAAGCCTTTGAGCAGGTCAAGGACAGCAGTGAAAGGAGCATGAATTTTATATGTTGCCCATCATAAATACTCACATCTGAAGAGAGGAGAGACAACAGTGCAGTTGTCAGAATCCATCAGCGTTCGGCATGAAAGGGGGACTCAGAGAAACCTGTCTATCTAACCTATCTGGCATCTAATCTCGTGTAAAATGTGTGCATAATGTAGGTCATCATTATAGTTAACTGCCTCAGTGTAAAACCAGATGTCATGAAAGTCTGAGTAAAGAGAATTCAGTTTTTCTTCTCAACACATGCTCCATGTTAGAACATAGTTGCTGAAAACATTTTAAAAGACTGAGAACTATGTAGTACTGAATTGTGATGTTAGACCATTAAACTGTTGTTCGCAATTCCTGTGTTCAGGATTTTTTGGGCGGACCTGAAACATGGCTCGGTGATGTGCTGGACCCATGGTTCCCTAGCATTATACTGTATAAGCCTCAGAAATAAACACATGCTCCCACATCTCCCCAGTGGTCACTTATGAATGTACCTTGAGAGGCTCTCTCAGTCTAAAGCTGCGTTTCCACTGCAGGAACTTTCCCCAAAGTTCTAAGAACCTTTAGACGAGCTCAGAGCAGTTCCACCACAGGGGAATTGGGTCTAAATTTAGTTCCAGGGGCATTATTTCACCCTGATGGAAAGATAGTACTTTCCAAAAGTACGGGAACTTTGAGGGTGGGGCTTGCAGTGCTGAACAGTTCTGATTGGTCAAGTACTTAGTCAAGTAGTTCCTGGAACTAAAGGTTCCAGGAACTTTGGGTTGAAAGGCAGCTTAAATCAGCCCAGCAGTTCACTTCAGCTCACTTGAGTTCCAACAACCTGAAACAGAAGAAATAGAATACCATCCTGTCACCGTCCTCTGGCTCTGGTGGCTCAAACATGTCTGGACATGTCCAATAAAGCTGCTAGATGGAGCGTCCATGTTTCAGGTTGTTTTCAGGTTGTAGTGGTGTTGGTGTTGTTTAATCAATTCAAATTTGGCTGAGTCGTCATAGACATGTCTCTCATGTAATAAACTCAGAACACACATTTGTTGTTGCTTTACAAGAACTTTAAGTAAATGGAACAATTAAATGGAAAAATACACCTTGTGTTGGTTCAACAATAAAAAAATTAAAAAAAAGCTTCCACGACTGATTTAAATCAGTAACATACAGTGAAATTTTTGCCTGGGTTGGCAGTGACGTGTCAATGTGGTATATATCTACATTCAATTAAGTTTGCAGCCCAAATTCATATTACTCATAGATAGATCAAATATAGTCTGCATTAGTTAGGTTCTATATCAATAAATATGCCTATGGGTCAGCTGCAAAGATAAGCTAAAGTATATTAATGCACATTTCTCTGTGCTCCCTTACCTTTGCACTGTCCAGGCTGATAAGGGGTTTGTAATTTTTTGCCCTTTCTGCAGGTCATGTCATCTTTTCAAGTAAAAAACATCCATGCTGACCGCTGCTGTTAAGCTATCTATGCTAAAAAAAAAAAAAAGTGCTGGGAGCTAGCTGGGAAAGGGCATAGGCTGACTCTGGAGAAAAATAGAAAGTTTACCAGTGTTTGAGCAGTATTTCTGACTTTTTTTTTAAAACCAGGAAGTGAGACACAATTCTTGTCTGGTGTTTACTGGCACAGCAGATTTATAAATCAAA
>JAJHUR010092539.1:6437-21303 GCA_027495735.1 Lutjanus campechanus
TTTTCAGAAACGGACATTTCACCCTCTCCGTTTTCAAAAATAATTCCGTGCACACGTATCCGTTTACAGAAAACTTTGCATTTACATGAACCCGTGTATGTCTGCTGCGAATCAGTGATCACCATAGCAACATGTAAACATAGGTCGCACTTGTGACGCGAGTGCAAGTTCTGTCGCATACTGTGACGTCTATTGCCTGCGTTTTCTCCGTTTTGATCCGTTTACATGCAAACGTGTAACCAGAGTTTTCCAAGATCTCCACTCTGGCCGGAGTTTTTAAAAAGCATCGTTTTCAGAGGCGAATTCTCCGTTTGCGTGTAAACGAAGGGTGCAAACGAAGGGATATTTCTCCGTTTCTGAAAATAACCGTGTACGTGTAAACGGGGCCTTAGATGTTTCCCTGCTCCAACACACCTGATTCAAATGATCGGCTCGTTATCAGGCTTCTGCAGGGGCTTCATGACGAACTGATCATTTGAATCAGGTGTGTTGGAGCAGGGAAACACCCAAAACATGCAGGGCAGTTGAGCCCTGAGGACCAGGGTAGGGGAAACACTGGACAGGTAGAGACAACAGGACAGAAATACAGAGAGATCGAGGGTGGGAGTGGAAAATGACAGAAAACAAGCAATAGAAAGTGACAAAAATAAGTGTATATGATATCTTTTCAACCAAGTCAGAGACAGAGAAAGAGAGAGCAAAGGAAAAAGCCAGAAGTGTTAGCAGACAAAGTGCTCACACATTATAAGCCAATTTCTCAGAAAATTCCAACCCGGGGCTCTCAGGTTATAATAATTTAAACCTTGAAAAGTGGATTTCTGAAATACATCACAAAAGCTTTCTCTATTAAGCCTCCACTATGCAGTATTGGATTAAGGTTAATTTCAACCATGCTTGCTAGTCCTGAACAGTGAGAGTATTTGCACTTGCATTAGGATACTTATTAAATTAAGAAGGGATTACAAAATATAATAAATAAATTAGGGGGAAAAAACTGTACAAAACAGAAGATTAAAGAAAGTGTTAACAAACATAATATCCTGGTCCTTATGTATCTGCTTAGGCTCCATGCTTTTTCAGATCATGTCTGAGAAACCCAAATTTATCAATTTTCTTAAGAAGGTCACTAGGGTAGAACTGGTCCTTTATGTGTTTCTGTGGCTTAAACGAAGATCAAATATATATAGCTTTCTTCTTGCCTGTAGTACTATTTTGGTGTGAGTTGCAGAGTTTTGGAGGTATCAGTCGTAAAGATGGCTGCCTTCTCTTTAGTATAATGGCACTAAATGGTTTTCGGCTTGCGGTGCTCAAAGAGGTGTGTTTGTTCACTCGATTTTCACAACTTGACATCTCACAGCCAGACATGATGTCTCCTCAACAGTGTGTGTGTGTGTGTACTCTGCTTTATCGAGTCTGTCCCCACAGGGTAGCTAATGCTAGCTATAGCCAGCTGTCTGCCGATGATCAGGCTGATGTCTTGTCAACACAAACAGTGCAAATGAATTAGTGAGCAGACTTTCATTTTCTGCCCTGTCTGTGCTCAAAGTCATCATGAAAGTGGATGTGCTGCACTTAATTGAGGCATCTGGTCTTGACAGTCCATGTGTGGCTGTATGGGACAGCGTGTTTGTTTAGTTTTTTTTAAATATGCATAATGTTGACATGACACCCTTGTAACTTTGGCACATCTTTTATTATTCTCGCTTAATGTTTTTATGCACGTGGGCCTAGAAAAAATATTTCTATGACATGTTTAATACAACATTGGTAATAATGTTGTAAATGACTCACCAAGTGTCGAATCAAATTTTTTATTATTATACAGAAAAAGATTAAAAGTAGCATAATAAAATCAGTTAGAATTGAACGGGCTTGACTCAGTTAAAACTGGTTTACAGCAGGTTCCTGTTCTGCTGCACGTGAAAGACAAAAATCACATCACAAAACAGAGACAGTCAACAACAAGAAGAAGATAAACAGCAACACAGACATATAGAGAGGTGAGGACTTCAATGAAATGTTCAGATATTATGGGTTAAATCAGTGGTTGCAAGTGTGTCCTTCCATCAGATAGCATTTATACACCTGTCAAAAATGAATAACAGGGGTTATCGTTCTAATATACTATGGGAACTCATTCCAGAGTTTGATGTACGTGTGAAAAAATTATCTCTGACCGTAGCTATTTTTATAAGCCGGTGCAGGGACAAGTGTATGGGAGACTGATCTAGTGATCGACACTGGAGATTGGTGCCGACATACAGCTTTATGCGCAAGTGGATGTG
This sequence comes from Lutjanus campechanus, assembly GCA_027495735.1. Classification (NCBI taxonomy): domain Eukaryota; kingdom Metazoa; phylum Chordata; class Actinopteri; order Lutjaniformes; family Lutjanidae; genus Lutjanus; species Lutjanus campechanus. The sequence goes on from JAJHUR010092539.1 coordinate 8,723, forward strand.
AACACTCTAAAACACACTTAAAAGACCAGAGTGGAGGATTTAGTGGCATCTAGTTGTAAGAGTAGATTGCAAGCACCTCGCCTCACACTGCCGTCCCCAGTGTGACTACGATAGTCCATATCTAGAGCCAGTGTTGGTTTGTCCTAGGACTGTGACGATATGGATTTTTTCTGACCATGGTGACAAAGCAACATATTCCCACAGGATGGAAGTTTACCATGACTACCATAGTAATTACACTTCATTCAACTTCACTGAAGCATTCTGTCGTTTGCGTAGTGTATCTCCTTTAAGGAACGGGGCAGTGTATAATTGTGTGCAGCGTGCAGGTGAGGGAGAGCAAGCAGCAGCAGACTGCCAGTGCTGCTAGCAGAGCAGAAACTTAAACTTAACACCAAGTTGTCAATCCAGCAGTAAATGTACAGTTCAGGTTACAGTGTGTTGTTGTTTCCTAACTGCTGGAAAAGCAGTGGGGTTTGCCCTGAATTAAGCTGAGTAGGAAAGTCTCCTATCAAGCTAATGCTAATGCTGAACTTTTCCAACATTGGCTCTGCAATCGTATCCATGATCATCCAAGTCCAACACTGAATTAGGGTTGGGCAATTGGACACATATATTGTCGATCGACGATGGGCTGAATCCAATGCCGGTCGTTTTTTTTGGGACAGTTTTTGGGGCGATATTTGTCATTTTAATTTTGTCCGCAGAGTGACAGCTGCTGCTTCACGCCACACTCTCATGCAGTGGCACAGTACACAACCATTCGCCGGTATATGGGTGCGCTGAGCTGGATGAGGAGTGAGAGATAAACAGCCTTCAGAATTAGGTTCTCTGCACTTTTTTCATGTTGAATTAAAGATTTAATTTGACCAAACCAAAGTTGGTGGTGAATTTTCCAAGTATTTAATGAGACAGTTAAGCTCGTCTTAGTTTGGTAAAAGAGAGAAACCTGAATTTAGAAGGTGTATGGTTGTATTTCTCCATTTAAAATAAGTGCAAGAATATCTAATTTCTTGATACTCTGGAAGTTTATTTTGTTTACTGGACATAGTGAACGTACGTAGTGTGCGTGACATAGCGACTTCTCCGCTTGCACACATCTCCCGACCTGATGGCGGGAGGAGGGCCGAAGACCTGATGATGGTTTTAAAATTTTAACATATCGCCCATCTCCACACTGAATGTCTTCTGTAGATATTTATCCATATTAAAAACAGTTGATGGTGTTTTTAACTTGTTGTTGGCTGTCCACTGGCAATCCCAAGATGCCTTGGGATGCGTCTGTTGACTAATCAGAGGCTGTGTTCCTGATGTGTGTAACAGCACTGATCCTTAGGTGTATTAACAGATGAATGCATTGATTTCAACATGAGATTGACCCGTCAAAGTAAAATTTGTGTTGATGACAGCAATGAGCTCAACCCCACGGCTTGAATGACCGCTGTATTGCAGTAATGCGGTTATCGTCACAGCCCTAGTTTGCCCGTACTGTACGAACATGATGGTGCAATATGGCAGCCAACATGGAAAGAGACCTGAACCCTCTCTAGACAGAAAGCTCTTATTCTAAGGTAGTGAAAACACAACAATTTTTCAGGTGATTATACACTAATGAAGACAATAGTTATGGATATATTATCCAATTATTCTGCCAGTAAATCCCTGCAAATCTTACATACAGTACTGGACCTTTAAAGCTGAGAGTCAGCACCTCACAGTCATTGTTTTTTTATTTCAAATCCAACGTGATGGAGTGCAGCCAGTACAACGTCCACGTCTTAATACTCTCTGACTGCACTATACAGACTATTACAGACCAGACTATTATTAGCCAGCCAGTCTGAATTGTAAGACGCCCGCTAACACAAATTTCAGAGCGTTTCCCAGGATACCAACATGTAGAAATGTTGGCTTTTAGGTGACACAGCCAGGCAGCAGACAGTCTTTTGCTCAGGTTTCATGAACTACCATCCTCATACCCTGTGGTCTTGAATTGAAGCTCTTTTGTTGCTGCACTCACTTCACAAACTTGTTGCTATATTTCTGCCCCCAGCTGCAAACAGCGAGGCTGAAATGATGTCATCACTCAGCCTACAGCAGTTTATCCTCAAGATTGGCAGCTGGTACAGACGGTGGGGTCAGTACTCCTGCAATTATCACTGCTTTCAGGAAGCAGGCTTTCTTACAGTCACGTATTTCAAACTTTGCCTATACTCAGTGGGTGTCAGCGCAGACACAGCAGGCTGCATTCAGGGTTCAGTTAAGCATGTGCGCTAGACAGAAACTGGTAAACAACTGTTTCAAAGACAGCAACACTTTTCAAACTGAAAAACTGGGGAGTGAGCGTGACAGCCAGTATCTCTCACTCAAACCTGCATCGCCATCAACCCCGAGACTGACGCGGGGGAAAGAAAACTTGGTGCGGAAGGAGGGAAAATGTGAGAGGAGACCATGTGCTGTGTCACACATGAACGAGCAGCAGCACATGACATACCCACGACTACTATGGGATTTTGTTTTTCTGGGTTGCTAGGCGCTATTTTCAGCCTAAGCAGACTGCTCCATGATTAATACATGACGGAGGGAGGGGCTGAATTAAATATTCATATCTTACGCACAAACACACACCAAATGCATATTCTTGAATTTCATATTCAAGGCAAAAGCTTGCTTCCTTTGTTTCTTTAAAAGTAGATGCTAACACACACACACACAAAACACCAGGAAAACAGACAGAAACAAACATCGGTGTTTGCAGATGGTGAGGAGAGACCTGACTGAGACTTTCTTTAGAAAAAACGAAAAAGAAAACAGGTTTTGCTATGACAGATTATTATACGGACGCTCGATGTGTGTGTGTGTGTGTGTGTGTGTGTGTGTGTGTGTGTGTGTGTGTGTGTGTGCATGTCAGTAGGGTGGCGGTGGCAGATGGCAGAAAGATGACACCAGAGTTTGATAGGCGAGAGACAGGCCAAGCAATCACACACTCAAACACACACACAAAGGGAGAGCTGAGAGTGTAAGTGAGTGTTTTGCGTCTTCCCTCTGCTGCACTCCGTACCGGCCACCTCTACTTTTCACGCTGCTCCTCGGCCGCCTTAAAACCCTCCGCTTGGACGTGTGTCAGATTCAATACAGAGGACAGCAGACAAAGAAAGAGAGCGTGACAGAAAACTGATTTGTGGATTTGTGTAAGTCTATGTAGCAACAGACTGTAGACAAAAAAACAGAGGGATGAATGTGTATATTTATCTCTATGTGTACAGGAAACGTATCTCATGGAAACCAGGCAGGTTTATAGGTTGTCCACCCATGACTGAGCAGACTGTGACCTCTGACGCCTGGAGAGGAAGATAGGCCAAGTGCTCTCTGCCTTAACACACAGTGATGAGAGGAAATCTCCATGGAAACCACAACAAACAATATGCAAAGAGAGAGAGAGAGAGAGACTCTTGTACTGTAGAGACAAGGAGCAGTGTTCTGGTAAATCTAGTTTTGCTATTAATAACACAAGCGCTGCACCTAAATAGCATGTATGTCTTAACAGCACGTAGGCATAGACCAGAGGACTCGATGCATATACCTTCCTGCATGCAAGGCGGGAAATGAATGCCAAATAGTCCCTGGTGAACGACGGGAGAAGCCTTGTTAGGAACCTAATATATGCACAATGTAAACATAACATGGCGACGCTCGAGGAGGTTACTACTATTGAGATCACGTACACAAAAAACATGAAGTTCTATCCGTTTCTGTTCGTTATGGTGTCTCTCTCATGCTTATTTGAATCTTGTGCATGAGTGCTGTTCACGCCGCCGCTCCAAGAGCTTCAAGTAAAGTAGAGCTGCAATAATTAATTGATTATTAATTGACTATTAAATCAATCATCAGCGGTTTTATTTGTTTTGTGTTGTTTGATCTTCCCTTGCTAAATATGATGTGCTGTCAAAAGAGTAGGCGTTGCAAGTTGTAGCTTCAACCTACACCTTTTTCAGACTGCAGAAGTGTTGTGATGTATCACTATTGTAATGATTTTCACTGTTTTATTTAGGGATCTGCCATTTTTCTGTGAGAGGCTGTGCATTTATTTACATTAATTTAAAGATTTATACATGATGATCTTATTTCCACTTGCAGACTGAAATTTAACTTTACTCCTCTCTGACAGTAAACTGAATATCTTTGTGTTGTGGACAAACCCAAGACAATTGAGGACGTCATCTTGGGTTTTGCGTTAATAGAATAAACAACTAAGTAATTAATGGAGAAAATGACCAATAGATTAATCAATAATTAAAATAATTTGTAGTTGTAGTTGAAGAAAGACTTGAAAAATAGGTCCAAACGTGGACATCAATATCAGAATTAATTAATCAAGTAACTGTTTTGAGTTGGGATGATAACAACTAATCAATGATTGATTTATAGGTCATTAAGAATTTAATCAATCAAGTAAATAAATTCTGCTAGCATGGCAAAAAAAATCCATGTTGGTTCCAGTAGAAAGGTGAAGTCACGCTCCTTCTGGTGGACCAGCATGAGACCTTACTTCAGTAAAAATATAAACTGTAGTCACTGATGAGAGACAAATTATGTTTTGATCCCGTTAGAATTGTGCCACGAATCACACATATGATGTTTGTCAGTTTAAAAGATAATTTCTCATCTCAAGTAAGTCATAAAACTGTTGAAGCATAAGACTCTTAAGATACGTAACTAGAAAGACTACAAACCCACAAGTCGCGCAAGAGTTTGACTACTATTTTGGTGATAGTATGTAAATCTCTAGCTAACCACTGGTCTTATTTCCCCCATCTTGCTCCTGATTCACCGTCTTCCAGGGTCAGCCATAATGGATTGGTTGCCTGTATAAACCGTCCACTCTGTAGCAGACACTGTGTACAGACACACATCTGCTTGCAAAGCACTCTTATCCGCTCTCGACGAGGTACTCATGCACCCTGTCCAAACCACGTCACCGTTGTCTCGGGGTTTGACTGAATAGTTGTCCTCTCAACAATACAACTATTATCTGCTGTTACGGCGGCAACAGGAGATAAAGTTCAAGTGAGATGAGACAGAGGTTCACTGCCTCTTACAGCTCGTTCTGTGCTCCAAGCTCTGGCTCTGGTTCCATGGAAAGAGGAAATGGCACAGAGTTTTAGTGTGATAGTAAACCATGACAAGAAGTACTTTTAGTTGCTTTATTGTGGTAACGAGGGGCACGGCACTTTTTGTATCACTGACTTTACTACACTATTTAGAGCTGAAAGTGTTGTGCATCAAGCAAGTAACGTCCTGTGGGGTGTTATTGCTGTATGGAGATGTTCACAGCACAGCTAGTTACAACTGAATCATAATTATGACTTTGTATGTCATGATTACGACTTTTTATCTCATCATTTCAACTTCTTATCTAAAAATGAAGATTTTTTATCTCAGAATAATGACCTTTTATCTCATAATTTAAACTTTTTTTATCTCATAATTTAAACTTATTTTATAATTGTCACTTTTTATTTGATAATTATGACTTTTTATCTCATAATTCTGACTATTTATTTCATAAATATGATTTTTTATCTCATAATTTATACTTTGATGACTTTTTTCTCACACAATAATGACTTTTTTAAAATTCTAATAATTATGACTTACATAGGGATATTGTTTTTCTTTCAGTTGCAGAAATGGGCTTCCATAGTTGCTTTTGCTGAGATCACACAAAAAAGCAGCAGTAACAATGAGTTCCTTGAGTTTCTGCTCATTACAGTGTCTCTATCATTCACATGCCTATTGGAATCTTTTTATATGAGTAGCATACGTCAAGTAATATGTAGTTATGTAAGTAAGTAATGTCCTGCGGGGTGTTATTGCTGTGCAGAGATGTGTACAGCACAGTAAAACTGGAGGACACCGTTGCTATGGAAGTCATGAGGATGCTGATGGACACTTTTATGTGTTGACCTATGTGACCTGCACCATATGCATGCCCCTCAGCAACAGTTCAGCATATTCTATCTCCTCAGTGACTTGTAGGGATACAGATATGTCCAGTAAAAATACATAAACACCAAGAAAAAGTACGTGCATGGCTCCGAGCCCGGGCAGGGAAGTGATTTGCTCTTTTTACATGTGTCATATCCCATTTGTAAAAGCCTAGATGTGTCGACAGACTTCCTTGTGGATAGACATACGTGATCACCACATGGAAAAGGAAGAGACGGAGTGCCAAGTTACCGACGTCTGGCAACAAGACAAGTTGGCTCAGAGGCTAGCAGGAAGCAGGAGTGCCTGCTTCAGTGGATACACACCCGGTGTACAATGGTGAGGAGAACCCTTCCATGATGTAAGATACACAGAGCACACATGAGCATTCAGAAAAATGCTCTTGTACACAAAAGCTACGCAGAGCAGCTGAATGTAAACAGAAGCAGACGCCTTTCCTCCTGCTACTGTAGACCGTGGAGGTGCCAAGTCACCTTGTTCTGGGCCACCTTTACCTCCAAACTGACTGCCAATCACCACAACAGCGTGCCAGCCATGGCAACCTGTCTGGTCCACCGCAACTCAGTCTGGTGTATTCTGAGCCCTCGATATCAGCCTCAGAGCTGTGCCACCCTCCACTATGCCAACTATGCCATCCTGTCTGCTGAGGCTCCACCAAAATTGCCCTTCTGCTACAACCAAACTCCGAGCCAGTCTGAGAGCATGCCAGCCACGCCAACCTGTCACCGTCACTCCAAACCACAAGATAACCTGCTGGGAAGCCGACATACGAGGAAATTCGCTCCAAAATGAGATATCCATCATGTGATTGCAAACAAAATTTAACTACATTTTAACGAGTTGATGTGCAAGTTCTCTAGTTTGTTATCAAAAACTGGATACTTTCTACTTTCATCTTATCTAGTCTTTCAATCAATCAAACTTCATTTATATAGCACCTTTCATACAGGTTAACGCAATTCAAAGTACTTAACAGATGACTGTCAAACCAACAATAAGACAGAGAACTTGAACGACTGTAACAGAATGAAATAAAAACTGTATATTATACTTCAAATAGAGAGTAAAAACTGTTGACAATGACATACAATAAATGTCTAAAATAAATGGACTATGGAAATGGAATGTAATACTAATATAGAGTAGTGATTCCCAAAGTGTGGGCAGCGGCCCATTGGTGGGCCGTGAAGGACCTGCACGTGGGGGTCATGAAATAGAAATAAAACTTTTTCAAGTTTCAATTCTATAAATTTCAATTTACCATAAAACGATTCATTTTGAAAAAGTATGTGGCCTGGCAGCTCAGTTGGTAGAGCGTTTGTACGTGTACGGAGGCTGTGAGTCCTCTGCAGCAGCCATGGGTTCGACTGCAGCCTGCGGCCCTTTGCTGCATGTCATTCCAACACTGTCTCTCTCTCTCTCCTGTCATATCTTCAGCTGTCCTATACAATTAAAGGCATGAAAGCCCCCCCAAAAATGTAAAAACTGAAGAAGAAATCAGAAGAAACAAAACCATGCCATGGGATTTAAATCAACACTGAAGTGTATCTTATATCTCGTCATTGGTGCGATTACTCTCATGTGTTGATCAAAGTTGTGATTAAAGGTTTGGGTGGGCCATAGGAGATTTTCAGATTTAACACTGGGCCAAAAACAAAGTACTGATAATAATAAAATAATAATGTTGAGTAAAATAAAGTAAAAGTCAGACTGAGGAAGTAGGTTTTAAGTTTACATTTAAAAATTCCAGCTGACCTCAGATCCTCAGGCAGACTGTTCGACGTGCTAAAAGCTGCCTCGCCAAAGGTTTCAGTCCTTCACTTTGAACAACTGAGATAATTTTGAAATAATGAGTTGACATGATGATGGTAAATCATTAGCACCATATAAAAACCTCAGTGACTACATTAACATGCACATGCAATAATCCTACTACGCTGTTTACATGGCTGATGAAAATCAATATTCCACTAATATTCCTGCTACACATGCTCCGATTAACATAATGATGCTGCAGGATGTGTGTGTTGATATCTTTGTGTGTTTCTCTTTCGGGGCAAGTAAAATGGCATGTTGAGCAAGTAATTGTGGCACCTCCCATGCCGACTGGGTAGGTGGCAAAAAAGTATACAATGATTTAACTATTTTGATAAACGATTACTTGTTAAAGCAATATTTCATGCAAAAAAGCAGAAAATGCACTGAAAACTGAAAGTCTTGGCTGATAAAACAAGACATTTTGAGAAATTGCCTTCCTACACTCCTATAAAACTCAAACTCTCCTGAATAGATCCTTGCTTAATGCTGTATTAGCTCTCAGATGCACGTCGCTTTGGATAAAAGTGTCTGCCAAATGAAATTGGGGAATTTGTAATTGTAAAAACCCAAATTTAGACCCATATTCCAAATGTGCTATAATGCTCCTTAAACCTGAATAATATCGGCTTATCCCACAAGTGTTGAAGATGAAGATGCTACATTCAGGATATCCAAACAGATTATTCTATTTACATGATGCATATCAAATTCAGAAAATTATCATATTTGGAATATTAGTGGAAAATGAGTGTGTATCTACACATGGTCAGTGACTCATGAGAATGACAAGAAGTTACCCCAAACCTGTAGTAGAACAGTTCACTCTGAGTGCCCTTGAACCTTCCCTCTAACACTGGTGCTGTAGGTGCCAGGCTGTAAAACATGTCCTGCTGCCTTGTTAATAGCAGCAAGTCGAGCTGCCACAACCACTGCCAAATGTCTAACCAAGACTTAACCTTGGTAGAGCACCATTTCCCCTGGACACTAAGTTCATCTATCTATTGAACGTACAGAACCAAATCATCCTCTCACACACACTGTCACCCCTATGATTCACTATGGAGACATGTTACCTTGACACTGACATCCCAGCACAACTGCAGTGGTGACGCAGTTTTACACATATCACACTTTTGTACCAAGTACGAGTGGTTTTATTAGACCTTATTTACCACCAGGAGAGAGCACTGATGATTTTTCAACTGTAAAATGCACATAGAATGTATTTTGGTCACAAGTCTTTAAAAAAAAACAAATCGAAACGATCTGCATCAAGATTATTATGTGAGTAAAAGTGTATCTACTACCGGCAAATATATCATAAGCACCTTTCACACACCTTTCATGCAGCCCACAGTGCTTCACACAGCAAAATTAAAAAACACAGGCAAGAAAACAAATAGAAACAAAAAATAATATAAGTAATAATAAAAATAAAGAATAAATGAACATTTTGCTAGAATAAAATCAAACAATAAAATGTTTGTTTTTAAAAACAATAAATAAAAGTAGGGCTGCAGCTATCCATTATTTTACTAATCAAGTATTCTATCGATTATTCTGGCTAATAATCGAGTAATCAGATAAGTAATGCATCAGATAAGTAATGCATGCATCAGATAAGTAATGCATGCACTGCAATTTTTTTCCCATTAAATTACTTCTGCTTTATTAAAGAGCGATAGCAATACACAACAGGGAAAAAAGACAGGCCTGAATGAACAACTAAATGTTTCCTTTTTTTGAAAAATAAGCATCTTTTAATCGCTTTTATTGTTAACTTGTTACATTGTGTCCGGTCTGCTCTGTAGACTGGATGTTTTGTGTTGAGCTGCTGCAGCATTGATGAAGTGCTGTCCTGGTGAGGTAATTCTGTTTTACCACTGACACACTGCACTGTGTTTTCTTTTCGTTTCAATTTGTAGTGATCCCACACTCTGGACATTTTCTGTTGTTTCCTCTGGGCTGTCTCTTCTTTCTGCCCCTCACTACTTACTTACTTACTTACTTACTTCTATTTCTTCCAAGAGTTTTGCAAGCTGCTCCTCACATCCACGTTACAGCAGCTTATCAACAGCAGAAGCAAACGGGATGTGCAACAGAAATAACCATCTGTGGTGCGAAACTCAGTGCGCTGTATAGGTGTCCTAAATTAAATGAAGCCGAGTCTTTTCAGTAATCGAGTTACTCAATGAATCTTTTCAACAGAATGAAGTAAAAGAAACATGAAGGATAAAAATTTAAAAAAAAATGACTGAGGCTTAAAAGACTAAGGTTATAACATTACTCCCAATTAAAAATTAAAAGCCGGATTAAAAAGATTAAAAAATAGGTCTTTACTTGCCTTTTAAAAATACAGAGAGCTTGCTATTCAGATGTCCAGAGGCAACGAGTTCCACTCAAAACTCCAGCATCAATCTGTCTATAATCATACAATCCTTCCAAAAATTACAGCAAACAAAAACAAGGTTTCTTCTGTTTGAATTAATATGCTGACAGCCAAGCTGTGGGGGCTGCCCTGAGGCATTTTTATGTTTTTATTTCTTTAAATCTTCACAAATACTTTACACTGCATATGAAGAGGTAGAACTCCAACTTGAAATGAAAGTTTTTCGACTGCTTAGAACTGTGTGTGTCTGTGTGCAGGATTAAACCACTATAACTCCTCACCACTGCTGCGCTACAAAACCACTTGTTGGTGTTGCGGCCATGTTTACCTAGTACTCAGCACTTCCTCTGGGCATTTTAAACCTACGAGACAAACCACAGCCTTTGACTTTTTTTCTTTTTTTTTTTACAAATGGATCTTTTGGGTTTGTGTGCCTGTCTGTGTGTATGTTTCTGTCTGTTGTATACTTGTTTGTGACTCAGCTGGTATGAAGAGGACAAAGAAAGACAATTTATTATAGTTTGTGAGATACATACGTGTTAGTGTGTATCTAGTGTGTATACTGTACATTCATACGCACGCCAACATCATCATAGATATATAATACATGTGGAAATTAAAAGGTTTACTTCTATTGCAAATTTTAAATAACTAATTGTCTGGATCCAAAATTATCACACTAACCAACTGTACAACACACAAGTCCATAATTTTTGACTCCTCAAACTTTAATGAACCACAGTTAAAGGGATAGTTCACCCAAAAGCGAAACTTCAGTCATTATCTTCATATCCTCATGGTGATAGAGGGTCGGGTTTATTTTGTTAGTCTGCAAAACACTGCTGGAGTTTCACAGGAAAACAGTGTTGCAGAATCTCCCAAACAAAAAAAGACATAGAATGCCTCCATACTGCTCGTCTGGTATGATCCAAGTCTCCTAAAGTCCCGACATGCTGTTTGCACACTGTCACAACACACACACACAGTTCAGACTGTGTGCAAGTGCACATGAACATGGCTCCAAACTTGCTTAGGAGACTTGGGTTACACCAGATCAGCAGTAAGGAGGCATTTTATGCTTTTATTCTGTTGGGTTGTTTTTACATTTGAAAACTGGTCACCATTCACTTCTATTGTTTGGGAGATTTTGCAGCACTGTTTTCCTGTGAAACTCCAGCAGTGTTTTGTGGACTAAAAACTAAACCTGACCTTTAATCAGCATGAGGGTGAGTAGATAATAACTACAATCCCTTTAATGTCAAACCAACAAAAGTAAGAAAAAAATAGTTACAAATACTGTTCAATTGTTCGGAATTATCTGTTATACTGATGTTTTTCTTCTTTCCTTCAATAATGAATATTTTACCATGAATAAAAACTGTATAACTCAGACACTAGATTTATTATTTTCATCTGAAATAGTTTTGGCCTCAAAAGAAGAAGAGTTAAATAATCAAACTTTGTGTCAATATCCTCTCAGTGTTGTATGACAAGGGAAAATAGAGCTGTAACCACCCCCACATTTTAGTATATTCAGCCTATATTTCAACAGCGCAAAGCCCAGACTAACCTTCTATTTCCAGTTTGTTAAAGGTATCATTGTGCACTTGACACTTTGACTGGAACCTGCTGCTATTCAATTCTACACAGATGTTGAGGCATTTTCTTTTTTCTGTGATTTGTATTTAACTGATGTTCAGAGGTTTCATTGGACCTTTCTGCCCTTTACAATCAAAAGAGACATATCTGGATGAAAAAGAAAAAAAGAAATCTGTCTGGAGCCACAAATATTTTTCACTGAGGCTTTTCTTTTTCTTGGACTTGGCATCCATAGCTAGCCTGGGGAGATTTAAGACCAGCCACTGGCAAAATTCAGAAAAGGTGCTGAACTACAGATGCAGGCCATGACGCACATTTTAATTGACTAAATATAAAAACGTTTTTTCCCCATCAGTGTACAAGCTAAATATTTTAAAACTGGAATATAAGAATCACTTTAGAGCTACGAAAGTGATGAATGAACATTAGAGCTGCGAGATATGGCAAAAAAAGTCATATTGCCTTTATCCATCCATCCATTCATCTACAACTGCTTATCCGAAATCAGGTCATGGAGGGAACAGTTCCATGTTGCCATTATTTTGTCTGATATTTTGATATGCGGTTCAATCAGTGGGAATGATCATTTTTGCATTACAAATTCAATTTTTACAGAATTTTTTATTTTTTTTATTTTTTCATCTGGAAACATGTTTTTTTTTTCATCTGGAGAACAAGATTTTTAGACCAGAGCATCTCTCCAGTAGTACAACACCTCATTATAATGCTCTTTTCTCACATTTTTTTTCCTTTTTCAAAAAATAGC
>JAJHUR010092539.1:21713-45974 GCA_027495735.1 Lutjanus campechanus
CTGCAAAACACTGCTGGAGTTTCACAGGAAAACAGTGTTGCAGAATCTCCCAAACAAAAAAAAAACATAGAATGCCTCCATACTGCTCGTCTGGTATTATCCAAGTCTCCTAAAGTCCCGACATGCTGTTTGCACACTGTCACAACACACACACACAGTTCAGACTGTGTGCAAGTGCACATGAACATGACTCCAAACTTGCTTAGGAGACTTGGGTTACACCAGATCAGCAGTAAGGAGGCATTTTATGCTTTTATTCTGTTGGGTTGTTTTTACATTTGAAAACTGGTCACCATTCACTTCCATTGTTTGGGAGATTTTGCAGAACTATTTTCCTGTGAAACTCCAGCAGTGTTTTGTGGACTAAAAACTAAACCTGACCTTTAATCGGCATGAGGGTGAGTAGATAATAACTGAATGTTCAGTTTTGGGTGAACAATCCCTTTAATGTCAAACCAACAAAAGTAAGAAAAAAATAGTTACAAATACTGTTCAATTGTTTGGAATTATCTGTTATACTGATGTTTTTCTTCTTTCCTTCAATAATGAATATTTCACCATGAATAAAAACTGTATAACTCAGACACTAGATTTATTATTTCCATCTGAAATAGTTTTGGCCTCAAAAGAAGAAGAGTTAAATAATCAAACTTTGTGTCAATGTCCTCTCAGTGTTGTATGACAAGGGAAAATCGAGCTGTAACCACCCCCACATTTTAGTATATTCAGCCTATATTTCAACAGCGCAAAGCCCAGACTAACCTTCTATTTCCAGTTTGTTAAAGGTATCATTGTGCACTTGACACTTTGACTGGAACCTGCTGCTATTCAATTCTACACAGATGTTGAGGCATTTTCTTTTTTCTGTGATTTGTATTTAACTGATGTTCAGAGGTTTCATTGGACCTTTCTGCCCTTTACAATCAAAAGAGACATATCTGGATGAAAAAGAAAAAAAGAAATATGTCTGGAGCCACAAATATTTTTCACTGAGGCTTTTCTTTTTCTTAGATTTGGCATCCATAGCTAGCCTGGGGAGATTTAAGACCAGCCACTGGCAAAATTCAGAAAAGGTGCTGAACTACAGATGCAGGCCATGACGCACATTTTAATTGACTAAATATAAAAACTTTTTTTTTTCCCCCATCAGTGTACAAGCTAAATATTTTAAAACTGGAATATAAGAATCACTTTAGAGCTACGAAAGTGATGAATGAACATTAGAGCTGCGAGATATGGCAAAAAAAGTCATATTGCCTTTATCCATCCATCCATTCATCTACAACTGCTTCTCCGAAATCAGGTCATGGAGCTAACAGTTCCATGTTGCCATTACTTTGTCTGATATTTTGATATGCGGTTCAATCAGTGGGAATGATCATTTTTGCATTACAAATTCAATTTTTACAGAATTTTTTATTTTTTATTTTTTTTCATCTGGAAACATGTTTTTTTTTTCATCTGGAGAACAAGATTTTTAGACCAGAGCATCTCTCCAGTAGTACAACACCTCATTATAATGCTCTTTTCTCACATTTTTTTTCCTTTTTCAAAAAATAGCGATTTGGTTCTAGTTCTGCGATTTGGATATTGCACTTGGCCATATTGTGGTTTTGATAATATTGTGATTAATTGTGCAGCCCTTGTGAAAATCAAAATGTTATTTATTCATTTCCATTTAATTTTTTGTCAAAGCCACAGGGAGCCACTGGAGAGGGGCACGGCTCCGGAGCCAGAGGTTGCTGACCCCTGGTCTGGTTGAACGACTGTACAAAGTTTTGTTCTCAATGGACAAAACTTTTTTTTTTTTTTTTTTTGCAAATCCTTCACAAAAACACCGTAACATGTATCTGTGAAGCAGACTTTCGACAATCTAAAAGCATGAAAGACCGTTCAAGAATATAGAGCCGTCCTGACTGAACTGAATCGAGCTCTTCTGTCTGGCCATTCCAAACTTTTGAACGGGCATGACGACATGAAACAAATATTGTTATACTTGTCATCAAGTTAAATGTGACAATTAATCGTTGTATAGATTTGAAGTCAGATGGTCCAGCCCTTCAATACATCACTCTGACTAAAGCTCACACACACACTCACTGTTCAGAAAGAAAGGCCATGTGGTCTGGCAGCAGGCAGGCAACACGAGGTCCACTGGGAGACAGGAGATCCCCGTGATACCTAAGACGGTTGCTGTGTATGTGTGTGTGTGTTTATGTGTGTGTATGAGAGGCATTTCACTGCTGAAAGGGCTGAAAGTGTACTAAAAGGAGCAGAGACATCTGTGGAGGAGTGGAGGGGTCACTGGGTAGAGAGAAGGGCCTTTCTGTTAGTAAGAGCATTACACATGTGGACATCACATGGTGGGTTCCACTCAACGGTTACACAATAGGTCGCAAATATTGTAATACAGTATACAGCACACATATGACTACAATATAGACTTTAACACCACTCAGGAAAAGTGAAGTCACCAAGTGTGCTCCGAGGAAACTACTTATTTGCTATCCAAGCACATCTATGAAGTATCTCTTCAATACCTCGACAAAGTGGCCTTTCATCTGAAACAAACGTGCAGATCCGAACATTTAATACATGAGCATTCATTGCTATGGAAACGGCTGCGCATGAAGATGCAGTGGCTGGTAGCTCCTTCAAAATTCTGTACTTTTAAATTGTTTTTTTTTTTTTTTCATTTTTATTGGTGAAACACACCACCTATGACATAAATACATTTGTAAGCAGTGGGAAATGAAGCGTGGGGTTTAGATTAAAGAGCAGCGGACAACGATGCAGTCGGCATCTTTCGAACAAGCGGTCAGATCAGCTGGAGGCACGCCTGCAGACATGCCAGGAAGAGTAGAGGTGATTAGGGTTGGGCG
Organism: Lutjanus campechanus; assembly: GCA_027495735.1. Taxonomy (NCBI): domain Eukaryota; kingdom Metazoa; phylum Chordata; class Actinopteri; order Lutjaniformes; family Lutjanidae; genus Lutjanus; species Lutjanus campechanus. The sequence continues at coordinate 24,596 of JAJHUR010092539.1, forward strand.
ATACATTAAAATTTTCCAACTGATCACTGTAAGCCCATCAGTCCACATTTGGTGATATATTCGCCTCCTCCCATCCTCTCAAGTCTCAGCTGGGAGATGTGTGCAAGCGGCAAATTCACTGCAATACATACGCTACATTATGTATATTCACTATTTCAAATAAACAAAATAGTCATCAAGTGTCAGGATCACACCCAACACAACTCAATTCCAACAATCACCAACTCTGGTTTGGTTGAATTAAATCTTTGATTTACGGCATGAAAAGAGCCTAAAGAGTCTAACTCTGCATTCTGTTTTCCTCTCACTCCTCACCCCAGCTCAGTGCACTTGGCTCGGGCTGACTGGGTGTGTACTGTGCTGCTGCATGAGAGTGCATTGCGAAGCAGCAGCTGTCACTCTGCAGGCCATTACATTAGTAAAATAATATGACAAATATTGCCCCAAAAGTCTGCCAAAGCTGTCAGTTACTGTTACTGTCAGAAAGGAGTAAAGAAACCCAAAAATATTCAGTTAAGCTGAAATCAGAGAATTTTGTATGAAAGAATGACTCAAAACGATTAATCGGTAATCAAAATAGATGCAGATTCATTTAATACCTGATCAACAATAGATGAATCATTGCAGCTCCAAGTGTTTTATGTTGGTTGTTAGGTTTATTGGTTTCCTTTGTTGTGCATAATTAATTTATTGATTGACTGACTGATTTAAAAGCAAACAATGACTAAATTTCCACCCAGTTTAGGATTCTTTCACTAGAGGCCATGATAATGATAACTGGTAACTTGGTTACTGTGTACACTGCACATGGTAGTGTATCGTTCTTTATTTTACAGTTGTAATCCTGATAATAATCCCCATATTTACTACGTGTATCTATAATCTGATCATGTCTTTTATCCATAACTGTAGTGGAATGCAGTTACTGTTATTTGTATCCAGATTATATAATCCTGTTACATGTAATCTGTTACTCCCCAAGCCTGTTGATACCTCCAGCTACACTGTACGCAGACACCATCAGTTTAAAATGCAGGACTGAAGCCACCGTGATGGTGCCACATTGATTGTATTGCCCGTTATCTCTCAAACCGTCACAACCCTCCCTCACTTCTTCTCTTTTCCCGTCTGATTCTGTTGCCCTGTCACCTCACCCCAAATTACTCCTACTTATTATTCCCTTCACTTAGTTTTACCCCGCAGAACAAGTGTCCATGTTACAGAGGGAGTGAGACAAATAGAGACTGGACATGTCGAGCTCCTTACATCACCAGGCTGTAAACCACTAGAGTTGATTACACCTTTTGTGTCTGTTTTCACAAGAACTGTGTTCGCTGTGTGTCGATGCCTGGAATATGGGTGTGATTCACAACATGTCCAGTCATGTTGAATCATGTTAAGTGTGTGTTGCTGCCACCAGCTTCGAAGATCACAGTGTGTGCGTGCATGTTTCTGAGGCCTGTAATTATTTTGTGTCTCTCTGTACACTGTGTGTCAGTGGACGAGGTAAATGTCCATGCTCCTTTTGAGTTATGTTGTAATATACCTTTATTCCAGAAGCATTACGTTATTTCCGACAACAGCTGCAACAATTAGTCACTTAACAGATTAGTCAATTGAATGAGTTGCCAGATATTTTGATATCTGATTAATCTTGACATTATTTTTCAAGCAATAATGTTAGACATTTGCTAATTCCAACAGGTGGAAGTAAGGCTCGTTACTTTAGTTTTAATGCATTTGAGGGGAAATATTGATTATTTTTATTTTGCATCATTGTGGGCTACCTTCCCAACATCAAGACTGAGTTCAACCTAAATGTATGGAACAGTAACACAAAGTAACAACAATTCTTTGGTGTATCCATCAGTGCATATCACGAACAAGAGAGGCAACAAGACGAAAATGATGTAAATGATGTAACAAAATGACAGACGCAACAAGACAAAAATGACATAAACGACGAAACAATAACGAGAAGATAGAGACATAATAAGATGAAAACAACATAAAAGATGTAACAATATAAAAAAAGGTGCAAAAAGACAAAAAAGGACATGCCATGACAAGACAAAAATGATGTCAAAGACATTGTTGAGGGAAATCCACACTAAGAATAATAACTATAAAAATATTCTAACTCAGGAGGATGCAACTTTATAGTTGTGGTGTCTCCTCCACCATCCACTTAAGTTAGTGTGATTTTTAAAACTATATTTTTATAGGTATAGTTATCATTTTTAGCATGGACAAGCCTTTGCTCAAGTTAAAATTTGTTAAAACCAACCTATCCCAAAAAAAGCAAAGTATGTGCTATTGACGAGGTTGAGGAAATTCTATGTTTTCTATGGTGGAATTCCTAAAAAGTTAGAAGTCCGTAAGATAACTTTTAATTCCCATTTGAGGCAGACTGAAAGCAAACAAAAGCAGTCATGTTAAACACGCACATGCACACACAGACTCCAGACACTGGAACAGGACAAGGTCAACTTCATATGTCCACCAACAAATCCATCTAACAGTGCGGTCCACCTTAGGTAATAAAGCAACTGCAATAAAGAAACTGTTATGTTGTACAAATCAATATTTCCCCATGAGGAAAAGCAAACACTTTTCCAATAACTGCTGGTTGCCTGTGAACCTAACTTAAGAGAAATTTGACAGAAAAGAAGGAGAGTCTGAGGCATCATAGTAATTGAAATATAAAGGTGCAGTACAGCAAAGACAAAACAGAAATGAGCAAGAAACGCCTGCATTCGTTCTACACATTGCAGGCGAGTTTCTGAAAAACTCAAGAGGATTTTCAACAAACACCATATCCCTGTGCACTTCAAGTCAAGCAACACCCTGAGGCAAAAGCTTGTCCACCCCAAGGTCAGAACACCCAGACACAAGCAGGACAATGCAGTCCAGTGTACCGCTGCACAAGCACATGGCACAACATAGGAGAGGCAGTCCCTCAGGTCAGGACTCAGCAGTCCACCTACACCTCAAGGCCAAAGGACACTCCTTTGAGGCAGCAATGTTCGTATTTTGTTCAGGGAAGACAGATGGTTTGAGAGAGGAGTAAAAGAAGCCATTTGTATTAACCTGGAACTACCATCCCTCAACAGAGGAGGTGGTCTACAACACAATCTATCAGCCACATACAATACAGTCCTGAGCTCACTCCCCAGGCGGATTAACACCCACCTACACTCATGTGACCCTCAGGACTCACATGATGGCAGGGTGAGTCAACAACTCACAAGTAACGTTAACATCACATACTCACAAATTAACTCAGGTGACCCTAACGGTTCATTTGATGGAGGGGTGAGTACATGAGTCACATACCTCTCAAGGTGTTCAAGCCTCTATTCACCCACACAAGTGTTTTCAGTTACTCTGGATGATTTGACCTCTGCTCGGGTTGAAAGTGGGTTGAAGCTTTGATGGGTCATTAGGTCACAAATCTTATCTACCAATAAGAATGGCAAAGGTGTGATTTATCCCACACCAGCAGGGAGAACAAAGCTAACAGGAGGCTCAGGAAGATGTCAGTCAATTGCAGTCTACACTCCCACACAGTCCTGAGCACAGGTCTAATCAGCCAGGTTGACTAAAAACACCTGGGCAGGTGTACAGAGGCTTTAATGCCTACACGGAGGTTAAATACCTGGAACATGGAACTCCCCACTAGTCGGAACTGAAGAAGAAGAAGCCTCAAAGCAAGTCCAGTTCCCTACTTAATGAAAATTAATAGAGACCAATTCATTTTCAAGTACATTAATCAAATGGTTTCTCTTTCTACAACTCAAAAGATAGGAAATTTAACTCCTCAAGTGCATTGCACGAACTGGTCTTTACTAAGCCTGGTCCTAACTGCTAAGACCAGTCTTTAGAATAGACTTCACATCAGTTGCACCAAGTCTTAACTTTGTCCGGTCTTAGCAATGCACTTTCATGTGAATGTCCACAAGGCTATGGCTGTTGCCTAGCAGCTTGCGTTCCTCGGATACACTGTTAATATTCCGCTGTCATGCTGATTTGTAGCTAATCGTTTCTAATTTGCGGCAATGTTATGTAGAATCCGAGATAAAGTAATGGTTATGTAATCTAGCAGTTAGAAAACAATCAGGGCTGCACAGGCAGAACAAGAAAACACTGACTGCAAAACTGTCCGACATAATGACAACTAAAAAGCAGCAAGTTTGAAGACAAATAATGGAGGACATAAAGGGTTGTTCAGATAAAATAGATGGACAGATGTTAGTGACTGATTTTATCATTTAACCCGTAAGAGCAATATCCCCATACCCCCTGAAAAAATGTGTAGCGTTGAGAGTTGAGTGAGGAGAAACTTCATTAGCTTTGTGAAACACTGTCTATGACTGATTCTTAATTATTTGGGCCTTCTTGTAAATTCTGCAAATGTTTTTTTTTTTAATTCTTCTAATGTCTGATGTTCTGTCTGACGGAATATGATTCATTTCCCACCTGTGTTGTTTTCATTTTCTACTCAGTTCTATTGAATAACACATATTATATTATAACAAGATAATCGTAACTGTAGAAATCAGTCTAGATTTTGAATTTACACCTGCTCCTGACCAATCTCAGCGAGAAGAAGCCTTAAGCCTAGATGGTGCGACAGTCATAGCTATTAGGTCAGAATGCCAAGTTAAGACCGACTTAGCTTCAGACCAGGCATTAGTCTTATTGGTGCAACCAGCCCCTTGTTGCTGCTGCTGCTGCTGCTGCTTGAGGCAGCCATGGTTTTGTGATGGTGCCTAGATTTAGTTTACAGCGGAATGTGTGAAATGTGGATATATGTGTTGGACTTGGTGTGAAGGGTTTGTATGAGCAAAATCGTCAATGAATATTCCGCATTTTTGTTTAGTCTATGTGAAAAGGCCCTAAAAAAACAATGGCACAAATATAAGAAGAAAAAGAAGATGTACCAGCCCCTGTGTCAACTTTTCTTTTCTTAGGCAATACATTAAGCTGCTACTATTCACATAGCTACATATGCTCAACGAGAACACCGCTGCTGAAAACATCTTATGACACTGAGACACTATGTAGCCTATACTGACATCTAGCAGACGTCTTCAGTGCAGAAAATCCGGATGCATTCTAGGATATGTGGTTTATGGACATCGTACTACCGTAACGCGGCAAAGAATGGTACTGTGCAAATTATATTCTTTGCAAGTTCTTGCAGGATACATAAAATTTGGTGCTGGTTCGGATTCATGGGCCTTGAGTTTGACACACACTGCAAACAACAGTCAAGCATCTGTATTAGTATGCTACTAGTATAATATAGTATATGTAATAATATTATATAATATAGTATATTATCACATGGATTGCGGTCTCCCTGTGCAGGTTCACCTGGGGCAGCAGCTCAATCTGTAGGGACTTGACTTGGGAACCGAAGGGTTACCAGATCAAGTCCCACACGGACCAAAGTACAGAGTGTGGACTGGTAGCTGGAGAGGTGCCAGTTCACCTCCTGGGCACTGCCGAGGTGCCACTGAGCAAGGCATCGAAAACCTAACTGCTAGGAGCGCCTGACTATATGTACATGTATGTGTGCAGCTCCCTCGCTCTAACATCTCTCCGATGCATGTCTATAGGTCCTGTTTGTGCATGTGTGTGTATTTAGGGCCTGTGTACGAATGTACAAAACTACAACAGAGTGAAAAATATAATTTCCCCTTGGGGATTAATAAAGTATGTCGTCGTCTTCTATATTTAAAATCACTGATGATTTCAACTAGTGCTGAAGCAGAGTGCCAAAGGGGGCTGCTAACATCACTATAGTTCAGCAGCTGATGGCCTCCTCCTCCTCCTCCTCCTCCTCCTCCTCCTCCTCCTCCTCCTCCTCCTCATCTGCCAACCCTGTTTTGTTTCCAACATCTGTCTTCCCGTCTGCCAGAATGTGTCCGATCAGTAGCTGTCCCCCACTAATAAAATGCATCCAGAGGGAGGAAGAAAAAGCTTCAAAGGCATTCCTCCAGTTGATACAGGAGCCTCCACATATCCCATAGTTCCCTCCTGTCTCCATTTTCAGCACAAATGCTTCCTGTGTGTGTGAAACCCCATCACACCTCACCATCACACTCCTTTCTCCTAAATTAACTCGCTCTGCACTCATCTCAGCCAATGGCCTTTCCGCTTCCACTAAGGCACAATATCTCTGTAGACCTTCGAAGAATTGATTTTAGATACAACCTGTTCCACATGCTAAGCTTTGCTTGGCTCTGTCACTATCAGACCCCGTCCTCTAGAAATGATTTTACTCTAATATGTAGTAAAATGCAGATATTCTAGGCAGGTTTGGGTGATCTGGATACAAAAAAAGGTAACTGTATTCCATTACAGTAGCAGATAAAAAAAGATGTAATCAGATTACAGATAAATTGAGTATAAAAAATGGGGATTATTAGTAGGATTAGAATTTTAAAACAAAGAACAATAATATTACCATGCACAGTGCACACACAGCTGCCGATTCAGTACTTTAATTTAATATTGTGGTGGATGTGATGGATTACATTACTGACTACATCAGTAACTGTATCAGACAACATTTTTAATATGTTCAGGAAGCAATCTTATAATTTATCTGTATTGTATATATTTATGCAAGTCATTCAGTAACATGTATCCACTTCATTGCTGGTATTTTCCACAATTCATACTGCAGGTCAAGTAAGGGATAATCAACAAGTAGGTGTGTTTTAAACAGTTTGAAGGCATGACACGGAGGTGAAAAACCACCCACCGCAAAGTGACTTCAACTGTTTAATGCACACCTACAAGTTGATTATCCCAGTTATGCCATGTTCATTTGCCAACAATATGAAATAAAAGCATTGGCATATTTTGTGAAACTTGGTGAAAGTTTTGCAATCAAAATCAAAAGTTATGGAACAAGAGCTTACCGTTGTCATGACAAGGAATAATTCTAGTCCCTTTTAAAGCCAAGCTCAGCTGGATTGCCACAATTGATAACGAGTAACAGCGCTTCCTGACTAGAAGTGATGCGAGTCAACAACTGTCCACACATACTAGTGATGTTGCAGTGGGACACTTGAGATTCCTAGATGACTAAATAAAGTGTTGAGAGTTATTTATTCATAACTAATGTATTGTTCTTAAATCGGGCTTGTTCCTATATAGTTAGAGGACAGTTTACTCACTTGTAACTCCCTAGAGTTCCCTTTTTTTCTTTCAAACCCCGTCCTTTTTGAGGATATTCCTATAAAATGCTGCTGTGGATCATATGAAAAGTGCTTATTCTTCTCAACCTTGTTAATTAGTCTCTCATCCTCCCTTTGGCTGCTTTGATGAGGGGAAACAGAAGTTTGTATCATCAACTTTAACCAGAAAATATTTTGGAGGTGCATGCAACTTTGCTGAAACAGAGCCAGGACGAGTGCTTTTTCAAGCAAGCAACATGTCGCTCAGCCTGTCAGCTGACGCACGGAACAGGTTAGGACGTCCTCATTTAGGAAACCTGAAGCGATCAGCTGTTCGCGCACTAGAATCACCTCCAGTTAGGAAATGGTGTGAACTTTGACAGCTGTGTTCTTTAATGTTGCTATGGTTACAAGGTGGGAAGTGGATGAATTTTGAATGGTAATTAGCTGAAGCCAAACTATGTGAGCACTAAACTGTTTTAAGGCACATTTGCTGGCCAGTCAGAAAATAGTATTCACCCAGACCATGGTATAAAAGCTGATAAAACTGCTGTGCATGCTGTTGTTCAGTTTCAATATTATTATTCAATATCAAAATGATCCAAAAAAAGAAGGATTTCTACATGTAAATGACAGCTGTTAGGGCATAAAACCAATAACCTGTTGATCTTTACAAATCAAGTCTCACCAGTCTAACAATGGCAAAGTGAAAAAAAAGGAGTTTGAATCAAAAAATCCAATTGAATTGTGGCCTTAAATTCAAAAGTCAGATTAAATCATGGATTTGGAGAATCATAACATGCCTGATTGTCAGGGATACATAAGAAAACTAAACCCTTGATTCTATTATTTCTTCCCTTTTTATGTGCAATCTTAGTATACTGTATCAACAGAAGATAATTCAGACTAAATGAAGGAGGTTTTCCCTGAGCTCTATTTCACTGAAAAGCACCACAGACAGTGGCTAAAGATATTTCTTATTGATTACATGTGTTGCATAAATATTTTAACAAAAAGCTGAGCCACAACAATAAACCTAATTAGCTGAGACCAGTTTAAAACTGTTATGTTAATAAGGCCATGTGTAGCACCAGTCAGAAGGATCCGTACATTCCTGGAAAGAGGAATAACAGGTGCAGCACCAAGACTAGTTGGTCAGCAGAAATAATCCAAACACATCGGCCTTACTGCACCACAAGAAATAAATCCTGCTGAAGTGGGTGTAGGAGTCAGTTGGCAATTTTAAATTATCTACAGCAAAGCCGTTTTATAAGTTGGAGTGGCAGAGGAAGGAAGCAAGCAGAGGAGGAGGAGAAATATGGCTGGTCAAAGGGGAAGAGGAGGAAGAAATTGGAACTGCAGGAAGGAAAAAAACAGAGAATTAATACACTGAGAGGTAGCACAGGCTATGAGTAAAACAAAGACCCACCTTCTAAAAGATGAATATGAACCAGAACATTTTTATACAATAAGCCAGTGCATTCCCAGTAATTAGGAAGGAATTTCTTACATGTGGCTCTCTCTGACGTCAATCCTGTACCTTCCCAGAGTTTGCTTTCTCTTCCCCAGTGCTGTGAATGTTTAGCGTTAGGCTGCTTTTGGCAAAGCTCCCGGACTTGGGTGCTAGGGGAGGTTTAGGGGGGAGGGTGGGGTTTCTTTGCTTGTTTAAAAAGCAAGCAAGGATGAGCACGGTAACCTCAGTTCAAGTATTTGGCTCTCCTGTGATTCTGCACTGTGTTTATGTGTGTGTTGGCAATCGCCACATCAGTGGAGCCGAGAGGTTTAAAAAGTTTGCGATATTTAGAGCAAAGTGCTAAAAAGTCAGGGAACCTCTGTGACATCTTAACGGACAAACTTTTGACTAGACTGGACTGCAGTGTGAGCACATGGAATAAATTAAAGTTTCAGATATTTAACCTTCAATAAAGACATATCCAAACTAAATTTGAGAATGAATCAAACTCAAATTAAGAAAACTAGAAGAAAAGCATATCTCTCTCAAATCTGTGGTGCATGTTTCTCTGTAAATCCACAATGTCTGTTAAGTCCATTAACAAAGAATATCCAGGTCCAAGTTTAGCTCCTTACAACAGTAACTGGGTCAATGAGTGCTGCGTGGAACACTAATCATCTGATATAGGTCCTGTTCAGCGCTGACTGCTGTTGATGCAAGCTCAGAGAGGGTGCCAGTCTTCTTGAAATACGTTTGGAAAATCATTCTGTCAAGACATGCAGCTGGAAGCAAATCCATCTCCTGACGTGCTTTTCGTGAGCTCTCACTCATGTGCCACTTCTGTCCAGCTCCAGCAACATTTCTTTTCAAAGAAATAAAACTGAAACTAATCCACATGTGGAAGAAGATGTTTTAAAGTGGTTTGGTTTATAATCTCTTTGTAAGCTCTCAATGACGATGCTCACTAATGCTAATGTTAAAGGACCAGTGTGCAAGACTCGGGTGAATCTATTGGCAGAATATGGCAGAAATCTTTGACTACCTCAGAACAGACAAATGAAACACTGGCTCTGTATGCAGCCTTTAATGTGTCATAAAAGTTTTGCTGCCTCCGTAGGTTCTCCTGTACACTTGGAAGGGGATCTAGATGCTGCTAAATCCTACACACTGGTCCTTTAAGCAGGTATGGTGTTTAGACAATGTCACCATGTTAGCATGCTAACATTTGCTAACAATAAACACAAAGTGCAGCTGAAGCTGATGAGAATGTGATTAGTTTTTCAGGTACTTGGTCACAAAACACATCTGATGGCACTACAGAGGAAAAGTCAGACGATCGCCAAATTCCGTATATACCACAGAAGATTTGATTTGATTAAAATTTGAATATCAATGCTTCTGAAGTGGTAAAGGACTGCTATAGCATCGCACTTGTTACTCTGAACTGTATTACTAGGACATATTTCACATACATGACAGAGGTATCTTAAGAACATCTGATGTGAAAACTGGAATAACAGAAAAAAAAATAACAAAACCTTTTCCCAAAACCCCTGTAACCACTGTCATCTAACATCATTTGCAGATTATTTTCTGCGCATTGTCCAACTTTTTAAATCCAAACCATGTCCATATAATGGAAGATGCACCGCAACTAAAAAAAAACAAGCAAAAAAATAGACAAAGCTATCCGTATGTAGTAACTGCTAACTGCTTAGCTTAGTTTGCCAGATTAAAATCTGACAAAGCTCAGACTTTAATGGTTCTTAAACATTTTGGTGTAATGAATTGTCATGCTGCAGCCTCTCCACATACCAACACACACAGTGAAGTCAGCAGTGAGGCCTGGGCTTGAGCTAAAAAACCTCTCAAGATAGTGAAGTTTCATATCAGTCGATATCAATAATCACTGATGTAAGTTGTGACTGACAAGATGTTGTGTGCTCCAATGAGTGTAAGTGGCTAAGGTGATAAAATAAGTTTGCTGTATTGTCATTGGGCGATATAGACAAAATGAAATGCTGCAACAATACTGTAGGACTGACTATTGGTGCTTTCACAAAATATTAACATAATGATATTTTTGATAAATAATCATCAGTAATGGGGACATAATGGCTAACTGTGTAAAGGCAAATAGAACAGCTAGAACAGTCTGGTAAGTTCAGAAAATGACATCACTTTAATGAAATGCAGACTTTAAAACCAGGAAAAGATGACACTTATGATATATGTCATGATATAACGAAATCTTGTCTCACATCATAATACAGCTAAAAGAAATATTCTAATCTGCCCTGTCTGCAGCTTCTCATCCACCGCCGCTATGTTTTACACAAGCACTGTACAGCACTTTGTATCAAAACAAGGTAGTATGGATTCTCCAGTTTGGATCGACTTCCTCGAAAATGCCACGGGTTACAACGGGCAGGTCAAGTGACAAAGCAGCAGTCGGAGTAAGTATTAATGACTTCCACAAAGACTGCATGCAAAAGTCTTCCTTTTACCTTCCTCTCTCCGTCTCTGTCTCCCTCTCAGTCAAACACACAAACACACGCTGGCTGCAGGAGTGCACACAGCATCGCATCCAGTGCGCTCTGTCGGCTCAACTGATCAGTGCTCAAAGCATGACAAAATAGGTTAAATCTTGAAACTGTGGACTTTGTTGTTTTTCTACACTGTACAGCCAAACACCAGGCTAAAAAAAATTACAGTATAGACCAACAGATGTGTACAACTATACTGTTCAAATATAAAGGGAAGAAGAGGGAGAAAATGTGAGAGAAAAGGCAACAGACTTAATATCTGAGCTGAAATCACTGTTGCATTACTTCCCAGACATGGCAACATGCTCTCCTGACAGTGATATATGATAGGCTCACTAAATCTCCCCCTCGGTCTTTTGTCCTAGAAGCTCAGGTGACAAAGAAAAACAACAATGGCTTAATTTTATTCTTGTTTTTGTTTTTTCCGTGGTATTGAATTAGGTATCGAGAATCACAGAAATGTTGGTGTTGATTTCTAAATTTCTGGTATTGTCATTCTGGTATTTAGTTTATACAGTCCGCTCCTAATTCATCCTCTGTGCACAATGAATATCTGTACAAAATTTCCCTACAGTACATCAAATAGTTGTTGAGCTTATTTCTGTCTGGACCAACCAACACAGCAACAGACAGACTGATACTGCCGTGGAGGCATGCTGCTAGCACGGCTAAGAATAACTCATGCTCAACTTATAGAACCGATTCTCTGTGAAAATATTCATGATTATTTTCTGCACTGTGAGACAGCACGAGCCGATGTCCAAAGTACAAGTAAACACTGAGCCATACATTTAGCTGATGACATTCAGCCAACACTGCATCAAACTAAAACGCTCTCTGAGTGACATTATACGCAGCAGCCATCTGCTTTGTGCTGCAATATGTGTGGCTACTGAAACTGAGACAATAGCTGAAATGCAATCAGTTTGGAAGCAGGGTGGTGTGTGTGTGTGTGTGTGTGTGGTTTAGGCTTGCGTTCACCAGCACGTCACGTAAACCAGACCAGGGGATTATCTGTAATAATACTGACTCACTCAGGTTTTAGCGAGAGTTTACTGTGGGATTACCGAGCAATCTGATGCTGAGTGGATTGCGCTGTCATTGTGATTATCATTATTATTATTATCCATCATAGTGGGCTCTGATTTACATGGTATGTTTCTGTACCAAGTGTCCCGTTTGCACAAGCATCCTATATCACATTACACTGGAACTGCACGCCTGGATGCACAAGTAACTTTTTGTACCTGAAACATGGCACAACCACTCAAACAGAGTACTGTTACCATGCAGTCAGTCAACTGATTCAAATATAACGACATAACTACTTTATAACGACTTAATATACCAAATCCACTCACTTTGTTACACATGTTGAATATTTTTTGACCATTACCAAAGACTGAGAGAAAACATCAATAAGTCCTTTTCTGATAACCAGAATGTTCTTGTATCCATCCTCTCTCTCCACCAAATGTCTATGGGAACATGCCAACTGCGGGGATACTTGCTTTGGGCTTAGTTTATTTGTTTTTCCCCCTCTCTACGTGCCCGCTGCAGGTTTGCTCGGGCTCCTTCGTTGAGCCTTGTGTGTGGATTCATAGTTCCCATGCCATCTGATGTCAACAAGCTCCTTCAGCAACACTAATCCACTCCCAGAACTCCCTGCGATCAGTCAGCGGTGGTAGCAATCTGACGGAGAGCCAAGTTTCACACAAGCGTTGTTTAAAACTCAAGATCGTCTCATAAAAACACATAGTCCTCTAACAGACTGTGCCGGTCATCACTTCTGTAGGCTGAAATGAAACTGAATGAAGCAAATAAAAAAAATAAAAAATAAAAAAAGGCCAAAAAAGTGAATCTGTCATAAATGGACTAGCAAACATATGCAATGCTGCCTGTGAATGCAAGCAGTTGAGTGATGTTGCAGTGATGAATTTCAGACCTATGTTGTACATGTATGACATACAAGATAAACATTTGAGCATTTTAATAAATATATATATTTGAGGGGTTTGTTTAAATGTAGTTTTGTACAGACGCTGTGGAAAACAAATAAAACAGAATGCAATGATTTGCAAATCATTTTCAACTTGAATATCGTCCAAAGAAAAGGCGTGTAATGTTCAAAATGCTAAACTTTATTGAAACAAGGACATATAAGGACTGGGAAAGTTGTGGACTGCTCAAAAAACACCTGTAACATTCCACAAATAAACAGCTTTACTGGTAAAAGGTGATACCATCATGATTCCATATTAAAGGGGCATTCTGGAAAAGGCTCAGTCGTTGGCATGGATGGGATGGGATATTTCACCACTTTGTGAAAAATTGCATGGACAAATAGTCCAACAGTTTAAGAGGGATGTTTCTCAACACATGATTTCGAGGAATTTATCTCTAATCCAAAATATATGAGTAAAATATTCAGATACTCTGAATAAATCTCTGTCCATAAAGAGCAAAGCCATAAACCAACTGAATGCCTATGACCTTTGACCTCTCAGGCGGCGCTGCATTAAAAACCAACATGTTTGCATAAAAGATACTATATGATCTACACTTTAAAAACAGTTTGTCGCTCCATCTACAAATGCAAGTTAAGACTCTACCATGCGAAGAGAAAGACATAGATCAACAACATCCAGAAACGTTGCAGACTTCTCTGGGCCTGAGCTGATGGACTAGACTGACCTGCCTGCAGTCCGGACCTGTCTCCTATTGAACAGAGACCCCGGACTATTGAGCACCTGAAGTTGTATATCAAGCAAGAATGAGAAAGAATTTCACTTTCAAGACATTAATAATAAGTGTCCTCGGCTCCCAAAAGCTTACTGAGCTTACCGAGTTAAAAGAAAAGGTGATGTATCATAGTGGTAAACAACCATGTCGTTTTTGGAACCTGTTGCAGGCCTCAAGTTCAGAATGAGTGTGTATTTATGATAAACATTAAATTATACAAGTTATACAAAGAACGCAAGTCAAAAAGTATTTGCAACTCTTCCATTCTGCCTCTTTACGTTTTACACAACTCTTTTGGAATTGGGGTTGTACTATGTTTTGTCTCCTTTGTGTACACCCACTAAAAGATTCAACATCTGAACGTGTAATTTATTTGAAATTATAACAAAGAATTAAATGATTCATAGCAAGGGATGCAGTCGAATATGAAAGGACATTCAGATCACACTCTCCCTTATTGTCCCATTGCTTTCTCTGTTCAGATAACTTAACTATAGAAAAACCTCCAAGGTCAATCTCTTCGCTCCTCTCCACTAGTAAGCAGTCCATTAGCCAGCTCATCTTTCCTTGAACTGCTGGGATATTTGGAAAAGCAGTGGTGGGGAAGGCTGGGCTGAGATGACAGAACAATCAACACGGGTCTCTGACAAGGCAGAGCACTGCCATTACTTTCATGTGAGAGGATGGGTTAATTATAAGATTTGGTTTCTAATATGGAGGCTGTCAGAGGAAGTGCAGAGCTTATAACCGGTAATTAGACATAAATCGTTTGACTGAAGCAAATGTAGGGATGTGGGGGAGGGGGTGGGGTCGAGTAAGATCAGGCTTTGTCTGTGGTAAGGCGAAGAATATATCATCCCTTGGAAACACAAACTGTAAGCTTTCAGTGTTTGAACAGCATATTGTACAGTAGGGATGTGAATCCACACTGGCCTCGACGATTTGATTACCACTCACCTGTTAACAATTCATGATTCTCGATGCATCTCAATGCATCAATGTATCTGATCCTCAATTATTCATTACTGCCAATGGCTGCTTTTTCATCAATTTAGCAGTCAGATAAATGTGAACTCCCTTTATACTTAGAAAGTGCTTCCAAAAAGCACACTACAACAGTCATATAATACAGAAAGCTGCATATTTTCATTCTGGGCCCGAGTACCACATTCTGCAATTTGGTATTGGACTTCCTCACAAACAGACCCCAGATAATTCAGATTCACGGTCTCACCTCCTCCTACTCCTCCTCAACACCGGAGCCCCCTAGGGCTATGTGCTCAGCCCCCTCCTGTTCACACTGTACTCCTATGACAGCAGCCCCCAACACGGAGAAAACTCTATTGTGAAGTGCACAGATGACACCATCATCATCATCAGGTGGATTTCAAACAGCAATGAGACTTCATGTTGGGAAGAAATAAACAGTCTTGCAGAGTGGTGCACAGAAAACAACCTACTGCTCAACATCAGAAAAAAACAAGGAGCCGATTGATGATTTTGAGAGAAAGGAGACAAAGATGCGCACTCCTGTCTACATCAGTGTAGCTGAGGTGGAGCAGGTGAACGGTTTTATGTTCAGAGAGAACCTGTCATGGACATCACACATCTCCACCCTGTTAAAGACAACAACAAAGACTGCAATCAATTCCAGTCAATCAATAAATCAATCAAAGAAGGAACTACAACAAAATCTCATTTGACAACCTTTTGTAAATATTGAATAAATCACCTTGTATCCTTTTCAGTACCAGTACCTGTGTGATTCACCTCACCTGCCTTGGTCACACTGCAGGACTTTCAAAGTCATCAGATCACTGTGCCGTTCATACTACGTAACTTTCTGACGTGTAATCAGAAAAGGCTGGCTCTCGTTGGTTGCAGCTGTTGCATGATTCCCCGATCTGTCCCAGACACGATCAGATATTAAACTCGCTCGATATCTTTCAGGCATCTGCAAGGCATCACCGAGCCCTCATCGAGGTCTTTTAACAGTTCACATACGCCATTTTGCCTCTGATTTAGGGGCTTTTGCCAGCGATATCCAAAACCTGGCCGTGAGTGGAAAATCAGGCTTAAAATCCTGTGCTGTGAACCCGGCTTTAGCTATGAAAGCTGCCACAGATTCTCTCCTCTCTCAGAGCTGGATGGCAAAGTTGAAATCACCTCCTCAAATCTCAGCTGATTAGCTTGGTTCACTGTATTCCTTATGGTAACAGACACTGGCTACACAGTGTGCGTCTATCCAGTTCATGCTTCCCAGCAAGTTTATACAATCTGAAATGTGCCCAGATGTCCACTTTCAAAATATTGTGTGTTTTTTTTCAATCACTCACTGCTGACCTTTGTCTTATCACCTACAATTCAATGCCATAGAGTGATACTGCAACATAACAATGTAACTCTACAAGTTTATTGTCCAACTGAAGCTATAGAATCAACAATCAACGTTAGTAAACTATAATTTTGGGTGCACTGAAAACTCCTGATCATGTACTTTCACTACACTGACGCAGAATCTTCCACGTCCACATCTGATGTATCTAAGAATGAAGACATTTTCCACACTTCTATTGCAGGATGGGGCAGTATGACCTAAAAATTATATCATGGGGTATATCGTTTATTGACTGGTAACAATATACACAATATAAAAGTACTGTGGGCTGTGTGATGATTCAGTATTACTATTTACTGACTTTCATATGTATATGATCATATGATATTGCTGTTTCACACCTATAAAGTTGTGATTGGTGTAACTGTGTGTGATTTTGCTTTTCTGACGTATTAATATCATCAAAAACAATTTCAGCCATATTGTCTCCAGCCTTATAGTATAATATTTGTTTCCTCACCATCTTAATAGATGTGATATTACCCCAAAACTGTTTTGCTACAGCAAGTGCGTATTTGGGGGACAAAAGGTGCTACATTAAACTGAAACTCATCCACATTATGGTTCGTGTTTCAAATATGCGTTATGGCTCCAAAAGGGTTTGTGCAATTCTTGAAGCACTTTCTGTTGCCATTTCTACGCCCACATTTTCTTGGCATGAAAGCCTGCAATTGTTTAAGCATAAAAGCATCATGCGTTTTTTTTGCCATACAAGTGGCATACCAAATTTCCCCCCCAGGGATGAATAAAGTATTTCTATTTCTGATCTGATTCGGAATGGCTCTAGGGATGGCAGTGTCTGCTGGTCGGCCCACTTCTTTGGTGCAGACGAAAACACCTTATTAACTTCTGGGTGGACATGAAATTTGGTTGAGACACTCACAGAGGCCTCGGGATGAATCCTGATAACTTTGGTTTCCTCAATTGCCACCGTGACATTTGTGGTTTTGAGTGAAATGGATTGCCATGAAATTTGGTACACATGCTCATGTCTCCCTCGGGATGAACTGTAGTAATTTTGGTGATGCCTTAAGGTTTTCGTTTAGTGCTTTCATCAAATGAAAAAACTGTCATTGTCCAGTACTTTGGTTTATGACCAAGTACCTGCAAAACTAAAGAGGGATTTCCCATCAGACTCAGCTTCATTTAGCAAACATTAACTTGATAACGTCTACTTGCGATCGGATCATTTAGGAGTCATGTTAATTCCAGGTCTGAACACGGCGTTTGTCTTGTTATTAACCTATACATGTCAATGCTCACAGCATGAAATGCACTGGTTTCATTGTTGACTGCTGTAAAAATCAAATTTCAAGCCTGACTAACTGCTATCTGCCTATCTCAATCACTGTGTCATTTTTACTTGTTATACAGCCCACATAATAGAGTAACTTCTGGGGGGGAAAAAAGCAGTTTTATTGAAGATGAAAAGCAATTTAAGTGGCCGTGTCCAGTGTTTGATAAAGTGTTCACATACTGGCCTTTGAAACATTGGTGGGAACGCTGCTGAAAGCTTCACTGAGCAGCCCGAGCCTGCTGCAGATTTTAAGTGGCTGAGATGACAGTAAGATGACACACAGGCAATGAAATGTCAGGATGTGAGTCACACTAATGAAGCGGAGACTGAATAAAGGTAGAATAAACCCCTCTGGAACACTTTCACACTAACTAATGTATTAACAGTATGACTAAACACGCTACAATTACGGCCTTTGACTGCTAGATTTTAAAGCGCCATTTCATGAAGTGTCAGTCATGACAGCTTCCCTATTCACATAAAAGGGAGAAATGAAAGGGCCTGTGACTGTGCTTGCCCTGGACAACTATAAAAGGAGTATATCATCATGCACTAACAGACACACACTGCACCGCAAACACGCACACACACACATTCACTCTCTATGATTGGCTCAGGCCCTACACCAATTTCTCCCTCTAATTACAATTAAAATAGTCACGCTTGTTTTCATGCAGGATAAGCACACTAGAGCAGAGCTGAGAATGGCTCGCTTGTTTATTGTGGTCATGTTGACAAAAGGGCCTTCAATAACGGGGGCCTGTGTTCAGCCTGACCTTTTGCCGGTGGAGATAGAGGCTCGCCTTTTTCTCCAGCCAGAATATTAGCAGATTGGTTCCACATGCCATCTCGGAGCTGGACGATTGTTGGTTCAAACGCCAGCACGTAAAATGCTTTCTACTGCCCGTGAACAATTATACCCGCTGTGTGCTCGTACCGGCCGATTTCAAGGGATGCACACTGCAGACCACCTGGGATCACATCAAAAAGTCATGTCAAACTGACCCAGCACGAAAACCACCATGAGTAAGCTATCTAAAATACAATCCACAAAATCAAAAGTATCAAAAACAGCAACAACACTGTGTGTTAACAGCACATTAAGTGACATTACATAGGCCACAAAGGTCTGCGTGATTACATCATGCAGACACTATAATCTAGGACCGCTTTTAGATCACTGTTAACCTTAATACAGGTCTCTGCTTCATTGAGTAATGAAACAGGCTGCCTTGATCCTCTGTGGACATAATAACGAGGTCACAGCATCACTGGGCAAGGATGACACTGACTGTCCATGGGGAGCTTAAAGGAGAAGTCTGTAATATATTTACTGTAATTTATCATAAAAATGACCATGATACGCCATCAGATATTAAGGAAACATGCTAAGTTGAAATACTCACTTCTCTGTCCTCCTTTGAAATTTGTATTCCAAGCCGCGATAACCGTTTTTGCTGGCCCATTTCACATTATTTAGAGTTCAAATCAATGCTGAATGTTCGCTGAATGAGTAAGTGTCTGTTTATGAGTCATAAGAAATCATTAATGATCTCTTAGAAGGTGTAGAAGTTTATAACGGTTAAATTGAGCAATATGTTAATGGAGTTTGGCAGGCAGTGAGGCAGGCAGCCACTAAACCCAAAGTCCAGAGTGTGTATTTTAGCAGCAGTGGGCTTTTTCTTTCAGGATAACAGACTTAACTTTACATTGACAGACAGGTGACATTCATAAACAGCTGATCAAATTATATTGCAGGACTCGTCGCTTATTATTGTCATATTACGATGTTGCGTTCGTCTTGCGCTTCTGCAGTGTTCCTGCAGCCTGCCTAAGCTTTCCTCAAGACCGGGGAGGAAGGGTGGAGGCAACAACTCGCTTCAACCATAAATTGTATTTTGTCGTATAGTATTTCAACCTAGTTAATATACCATGTATGGCTCCAACTCGATATCTGGACAGCAAAACTCATTTTTGGACATGCAATTGCTACTTATTGTTCCTTTACCACTGGAGGTACTACAGCAGTCAATTTGACTGTTTAAATTTTGCAGTGTAATAACTATGCTAAAATAAAAAACAAGTAACTATAGGACTCTGACTTGTCCTGAGTCTGTGTATTTTTTACTCTAACATTGTTATTTTATCAAAATTACAAAACACAAATGAATTTGAATATTTCTACCTTCACATTGTCATTTTGACCACATCCTGAACACTGAATCATTTCATTACTGCTGTTGAAGATGCACATTAATGTTGCCCAGCAACTTTTTTTTTTCTTACACGCTTGCAAAGCCAAAAACTAGCTTTAGCTTTGAGCTAAAACTAAGGAGAAAAGAAAGTTCAGAAGTATATCAAAACGAAATGTCAGCAGGAAGGAGAATGACGTCCACAGTGGCTTTAGCCCTGCGTCGGAGCCTTGATGATGCAGCATCTGATAGAGAAGCAGGTTCATATACGAATACTTTTGTTTTTGCATATCTATTCCCCTAGTATTTCTGCACAGTTTCAGATAAAGATGAAGCTACACCAATCTTGATTGGTGGCAGCGTAGGCTTGTTTCCGACTGTGATCCAAACATGTCCAATAAATTCAGATCATTGTAAAGTCCAAAAGTAAAAGTTAAAGTAATCATGTCCAAATTTCACAACATGCTTTTAACTAACAAACATTCTGCTTATATAAAAGATTATATTACGTAGGCAACCTGCATTCTCTTGGTGCTTACCGCTCCATTTAATCTGATAAATTATTCAAACTGAAGATTTTGTTCAAGGATTTTTTTTTTACTTTTTTAGGGTGATGTAGGGCATCACGAAATATGACACAAACATTCAAAGCTTCATTAAAAAAAACCTCAATAGAAGTTTAAATGTAGTTATGACATGACAAAAATGACATTTAGTACAGCCTAGTATGAGCAGTCAGAATCATTTCCATGGCCATTCTAGCAGCTACAGAATTCCAGTTGTTTTAGCGTTAACACGATAGTTCAGGTTTGTAAGAAAAACTTTGTAAATTGTGAACTATGAGTTTTTGTGGCTATGCAGGGTGACAAAAAACCTCCGGGAAGTCATTTTCATCTGAGGTATGAAATCAGGATCAGCTATAATGCAAGTATAAAGCAATTAAATAGCTTCTCTATGATAGAAAACCGTCACCACAAACACAACAGTAAGTTTCACCGCTGTGTTTGTAGTCTGATGTGGTTTGTTTACTTGTGTTTTGGCATGAGGCTTGTGTGTGTCTGGTGTAGACAAAAGGGGTTGGGGGCCCCATTAGATCCGTGCTTGCAACAAAATGTCCTCTGTTCTCCAAATGAATGTGTGAATAACTTTGTGAGAGGGGAAAACACTTGGGGGAGGTGGACGATTTGTGTCTATTAATAGTGTCTATAAATAGATCAAAAACATAACCATCTGTCCCTTTTCTCTGTCAACTCACCAATAGCCCTCAACATATAGAGTCTATAATGTATATTTTTTAAAGCAGCCATACAATATTATAATGATGAAATGCAGCAATTTGTGGCTACTACTTTGACAGAAATAAAAATAAAAACTGTCCAAAGATGTTTACAAGATGTTTACAACACTGACTGGTGAATTTTGAAATCAATAAAAAGGTTTTGGGGTGAAACCTTTTAAACAAAAGCAAAAAGACTGCATGAGATGTGAGAAATGAGGAGATATTAAATTTCACCGTCCTCCTCCCTCAACCTCCAGCGTCCAAGTGTCACTTTCTGCA
>JAJHUR010092541.1:0-28070 GCA_027495735.1 Lutjanus campechanus
TTTTGTCTCTCTCCTGCCGTCACCATTATGCCGTTTTCTTTGAATGAAAGAGGGAGAGCTTGCTGTGCCTGGATGACGTATTCCTGCTTTTACATCAGTCCCACTTGAGAGCAGGTACTGTGATTGGTTTCCTTCTGTGAGGAACACAGCGTGCGGCCAATTGTATTTTATAAAAGAAAAAAAACCCAGCAACAGCTGAATTCAAAGCTTTGCTTCACCTAAAAGCAACAAGTAATGACAACCTTCCTAGAAATGTAGTGGAAAGTACAAAAAAGTACATTATTTGTCTTTGAAATGTAGTGGAGTGAAAGTCATAAGTTTCCCAAAAAACAAAAACAAAACTCAAGTAAAGTACTGATACTTAAAATACGTACTTAAGTACAGTACTCATGTATTTTGTTACTGTCCACCACTGCACATACACCATCGCTCACTTGTGCAGTGCCTTGTACAGAAATACAGCATAACTTTACGGATTATACTGTATTTTTTAGGGCTTTTTATGCCTTTATTTAGGTAGAACAGATGAAGTGAAGACAGGGAAACAGGGCTAGAGAGTGGGGGGCCGCAGGCGGGAGTCAAACCCATGGCCGCGGCAGACGACTCACAGCCTCAGTACATGAGGCGTACGCTCTACCAACTAAGCTACGTCACCACCTCATCTTGTGTTTCTAGAGTTATGTGTTTTTCCAGACACATAATGAAGTGTTAATATGTCATATTTCCCCAGAGAACGCAGGGAGCTTTAGTTAACTCAAACTGGTAATAGGCCTGTGGATATTTTTTTTCATGTTTTGTCGCCACTGCAGAAAAAAATCATGCTGTGCCCCCATTGCCTGGCGCAATTTCCAACTAAAACTAGGTGTCCATGCGCTCAAAATGAACAAAAGAAATAGTCTTAACCCAACAGTTTGGAGCGCATCGATCCTTTCACTCCTCTTGATGCTCAGTTCTCATCCCAGCAAACAAACCCAGAAACCAGAAGATATAATCAGAGGACATCTCTTTAGATGTGGGTGATTCAGGTTCTGCGTCACCCTGTCTGACCTTGTGAAGTAACCGTCTCTTTCCATTTGTGCATCATCTTAAAACTGAACAGTCAAAGAGCTGATAAATAATGGAAAGAGTGAGAATGGGCTCGGGGGAATTAAGATGGGTGTGCGCAGCTTTAACAGACCCGCTTTAAAATGTAAAAACGTCTGAGGTGTGATTGAAAGTGCAGGTGTGTGCGTACGTGCATGTGTGTGTGAAAGGATTTATGGGAGGATTTGTGGATTTCTGTCTGTTGGATAAATTAGCTCAGACGACGCCCCTCCTGTTGGATTTCTAACAGCTTCATGTGTCACATTAGTCTGACGGTGAAACACACGCGGCTTGTTTTCCCTCTTTACGATGAGCGCGGCGTCGCGTGTGATTGGCGTGTCTGTAGGCGGATTTGGGGGGGCACCCGGCGTGGGTCAGCGCTCCCTGACTGTATCGGGGGACTCCACATGGCGAGGTCTGCGGTGCCGTGTCATCGGCGGAGTTTCCCCAAGGCTCATCTTGAGGAACATTAAAATGCATGAGCGGTGATTAGCATATTAAACACGATCTCCATGAAATGCCACCGCTTCTTTCTTCAGGTGACGACGCCACATTTCACTTACCTGCCGCCCGTGTAAAAGTCAAACCGCAGTGACTCGGGCGTTTGTGTTGTGTCTGGCTGACTTCTGCTCTGACACTTTGGCAGAAAACTGTGGATGTTTTCATGCGAGAGCTGCTGGTCGCCGCCAGTCTGTTGTTGTTTGAGAGGCCTGTCGCGGATAAAGGCATTTTGTCCCCAAAGCGTCGCAGCTGAGCCCACAACGGCCGTCTGGAGGCCTCGGGACGGGTTTATATTTAAGCACCTCGGATGATGATAGTGTGCACCAACTGACATCGCACCAGTGTCACCCTCACTCTCACCCCGACTCACCCGCTCTCATCTCTAACAGAAAACCTTCATCGATCTGAGGAATGAAAAGAATGACACAGGAAACTTTCAGCTCATTTTCTTCTTTCCCCCGTCATGAATTAAATTTAGGTGTTATGACTTCACGCACATCACTGTGTCTGCCTCAGACTGAATTATCTGTGTGATTAAAGGGACAGTTTAGGCTTTTTGAAGTGTGGTTGTATAAGGTACATAGTGTTTTACCTGCAGTAGATGGCGGTCAAACATGTTCTCAGTTTGGAGAAGCAGCAGGAGTACTGGTGGAGGAAGCTAAGCTGTGTACTGCTGTGGACGGGGTCAGCAGCAAAACATGTTTTAGGTACTTAAAAAAATCAATATCAGTTTAAGTCTATGCTACATTTAGAATATTTTCACTCCTTTATCTTGCTGTCAGACAGACTTTTCCAACAGGAAACAAAAGGCAAACATCTCACTCTTCAAAGTCATCAGACTCCTTTGTTGAAAATGGTATTTTTACCTCACAGAATACGGGAGTTGCTGATCTTCTGCTGCCTCGATCTGTCAGTTTGTTTGTGTAAATGTGTGACTTTGGTGTTTTAAAGGGTCAGTTCCACCGGAGCCACACAAAAACACACCAAACTAACAGATCGAGACAGCGGCAGACCACAAACTCCTGTGTTCTGTGAGGTAAAATGACTAGTTTTGTCAAAGGAGTCTGGTTGGTTTGTAGAGAGTGACATCTGGCTTATATAATGACAGCTTTAAATAGCAAGGCAAGCCCCACCCCTTAAGTTCCTGTACTCCTTGAAAGTACAGCAACACCCACCAGACAGGGACTTTTTGTGAGGTAAAATAATCTCCTGAACTTAATATTGTCCCTCGTCCCTGCGGTGAAAACATGGTTACAGTGGATCATTTAGCAGCAAAAGAGATTTTTCTCAAAAACTGAGCTAACAGGGAAAAAATATTGGACTAGGTTTCATCAGGTGATAAAAACAAAACTCAACGAATGAGTGACCACGTTTCTCTGCAGGAAGCTGTTTCTAAAAATCAGTTATTGCAGTAAATAAATAAACAACTAGAGGGCACTTGGAGAGTGGAGACCTCTGCCAAGACCAACAGTCCACTCCTCTATGATCTACAAATCTACAAACTCAGTTCATGGTCGGTATTTCTTCTTGTGAAGTTCTTTCTTCACTATCTTTTTATTACAGTTTATTACAGTCAATTCACATTTGGAAGCGAGTACAAGTATAAATAGTTGCATGATAGCCGAGTATTTGCATATCCATAGAGTTTGTGACGAAACCTGCTGTCTGTATGACATTTGAGCAGCTACTGTGTGACTACCCCAGAGGGTTCCTGCCACATGAATGTTGATTGACATATATGGGGCCGTTATATATACAGTACATGTACACCAGGGGCCAGTTAATAAACAAACAATAATAAAGTTATTTATCAAATCAAATGAATAAACATTGAAAGGACCATAATTCATCTTTCACTGGAAAAAAATATTTTCAAATTAACTGCATGGTGTAAAGGAAAGAGGGAGTTTTTCTTCTCTGGTGGCTCAAACATGTCTGGACACATCCAACAAAGCTGCTAGACGGAGCGTCCATGTTTCAGGTCGTAGTTGTGTTTGACAGACAGTTGAGCGGACATACGCCCATTGTTTCAGACCAGAGAAAACTGATCATTTTTTCCACAATTTTAAGACCTAATTTTATATACACTTAGGGATTGTTTTAATCATTCAAATTTAGCTGGATGGTTAATATCATGTTTCTGTCGTGTGGCAAACCCAGAAGACATTTTTATTTTCGCTTTACATGAACTTTAACATAACTAATTTAACTTGGTGAAAGGATTGAACCCATAAATCAGATATTTTACTCAATTTTTTACTGCATTTTAGTTGTAAATGCCTTGATGACATTTGAACGAATTCATACAACATTAAACAGCTGAAGCCTCTTCCATCATGCAAACACTGAAATGTCAGAATGATTCATAAACATAAACCATAAATATAACTACAACTATTGCTCTTCTCAGTTAATAGTTGTCTTCCCCTGCAGGGCTCACTGTGTGATCCTGCTGCAGTTATCCCATCATACAAAATTGAAATATCTGTCCCTCTTTGCTGGGAGATACATTTATTTTCACTGTGAATCAGAACATGGTCGGAGAGCCGCCCAGCACCCGATCAGGACCAGATTTGACCCTCAGGGCTGCAAGCTGACCATCACTGATGTATGGTGTTTATTCTGCCAAGGCCAAATGATCTATCTTATCTCTTTATTCTCCCTGTGATTTGAGTCCTTGGTCAATGCTACACCCCTCTGCTGACAAACGGACTGAAAACATGGCCTCGTTGGCAGAGGTAATAAACAGAAAATTGGCAGACCCTTTTTAAAACTTCTTGGATCGGATTAAAAGAAAAGTGTAAGAAAACTCTTCATATGCAAAAAAAACAAACAAAACAAAAAACCCAACACCAAATGTGTCGTTGCTGCAGCTGTACCAGCAACTTAAATGTCAAAGTGAATTTGTATTTTAAGTCCGTATCTACATGAAAGTTCACAGGCTGTGTGTGATCTATTTCATGCGTGTGATGTGATAGTATTTGACCTTTTGCTTGTTTGTTCCCTCTTTTCATCAGCGCTGCCTCAGATAAACTGACGGTGGTTTTACAGAAATGGGACACAGAGAGACGGAGAGACTAACTAAACTGTCCTGACACTCCTCTATGAATACTGTCCCCTCTAAAAATAACAGAGATGATGTTCACCCCGTCCCCATGTAAGCTGCTGCCTGCCTCCCTCTTGGCTTGCTGGTCACATTTGACCGATTAAACTTGGTTTCCTCAGGCGCTCCTGCATGCCAACACATCCCGAGGTGGGGAGGGGAGGGGGTTGGCATGCTGGTGATCGTCGGGCCTGCATTCTTAAACAGACGAGCATCAATTAGCAGCATTGATGAGTGCAGGGGCAAACCTGAGACTGACACTGTCACTGAGTTCAACAGGTTCACATTGTTCTGATTTTAAAACTTTATTCCTTTTACAAGTCACTCATCTGTCAGAGACACTTTTCCCTCTGTTGGTGTCTCTTAAATTCCAGAGAGACAAACTCGCGCTAACATCAGCATGCTAACTCATAACGACAATGCTAACATGCTGATGTTTGGCAAATATGTTTATAAGTTCACTGTCTTAGCATGCTAATATTGGTTAATTAGCACTAAATTGAAAGTATGGCTGGAGCGGATGGAACTATCGTTTTTCCAACACTTGGGAAAAGTTTTGATCTGATGATTGCAGTCCGTAGGTTTAATCTAAGGTTGTTTTTCCATCCATCCATCCATCGTCCGTAACCGCTTATCTCGACGGTTCATGGGGGGACTGGAGTCTATCCATGCTGACATTAGGCGAGAGACGGGGTACATCCTATACAAGTTGTCAGTTCATGGCAGGGCTGACACATAGACAGACTACCCCTCACACTCACAGGCAATTTAGAGTTACCAATTAATCTATTATGCTGCATGTCATTTGACTGCAGGAGGAAGCCGGAGTACCCGGAGAGAACCCATGCGGACACGAGGAGAACATGCAAACTCTGCACAGAAAGGCCCCAGCCACAAACTCCTCAGCCAGCTGGGGGATTTGAACCACTGCAACACTGTGCAGCCTGGGGTTGTTTTTCCCTTATGTGCATTAAAAGTGTCTGCATTACCCCACTGGGCCCCAGTGCAACTGCCCTGCCTGCACTGCTTATATTTACGCCCCTGCCTATACTAAGTAACACCACTGCCTTACTAGTTGGCTTAAAAAAACAAAACAAACAAACATAAAATTTTGTTAACCTGCCTAAGTTTCTTTGTGGTGACTCTTAATGTGTTTCTTCAGGTTTGTGGTTTTCTTACAGCTATTTTATGACCACTTTTCTTCAAGTCTGATGAAACAATGCATTTGTTTTGTTTTGTGTTTTTTTCTCAGCCTCATTGTACCAAAAATGGGCCCAAATATCACCTCCTTTCTTTCACCCAGACAAATAACACTCACAATATATATATAAAAAAAACACTTTTCTATGTGGGAAAAATGCAGGAGAGTGTTGAATTAGCTCCTCCTCTGCCTCGCTGCCTCTGCTGCAGCTGTACATGCGAACACTGACTGTGATGATGCCAGTGTTCATTAACACACTTAGGAGGCGGGCTTTCTCACAATATATCATATTATCATAGACTTTATTATTATTAATTATTTTACTATAGAATTAATCCCAGTGAGTAAAGTATCGAGGTTTCATGAAAGCAAGGCTCGGAAATAAATGGCCTGTTTGCTTGTTGTTGTTTTTTCTCAGAATGTGACCTGTTTATCATCCTTCTTATGAGAGAGGATCAGCTGACATCCTGCCGCAACTTTATTTCTAAATGAAATGTCTGTTTCTGTGTGCATGTGTACAGCTACACATAACCTGCTTAGATCACCATGGTAACTGATGCTGAACTCATAACCTGGATGGGAGGAGGTTATGTTCAGAGTTTCAGGGTAAATCAGCCATAAAAAGCATCACTCTTTAACTAATGCTTTTCCTGATGATGTTCTTTATGAGTGATATGATTCTCAGCTGAGGGGGAAATCGTTGTATATGCACAAACTGTATGTATCACGCTGCGACTCTTTAAATGTTACACTAACAGAATGATGAAGCAGCTACGGACAATTTGGATGATGTTTTTAATCTTGAACCTGATCCGCTGCCAAGTCGTTTTGCACCGCTGATATTCATCTCAAAATTGAAAACTGATTGGTCTGTCCTATTTATCACTGATAATATTCAATCAGTAACAAGTTTAATTGTTTAATATAAAGTAATCACACTAGAATTAAGAGCATATTAAATGAGTAATCTTCTCTCAGCATTCCTCATGTTTTTAGGCTTATGTTTTGGGCTTTTTACCGTTCTACTGACCAAGCTACATGGGCGCCCCCATCATTCCTCTCTTCCCTTATTTGCAGCAACAGTGTTGATTTTTGCTGTAATACATTTTTTATAACTCCTCATTATAACCTCTTGTTCATCCTGACTACAGTAGAGGGTACACAATTGCTCCATTTTATGCAGAAAAACAGCAGATATCCTGTTACTCAGTGGTAGCTGGTGATTTTCTTCTCCTGGGAGAGCTATCCGGACAATCAGGGAAATGTGTCATAGTATCACACCAGTTTATTTTAGTATACAAAAACACCTTTATTTGTATTTGCTGAGCTGAATGAACATTTTTTTATAGCTTGATGGAACTTGTTTAGTTAAGGTAAGCCCTCTGGGAAGCTACAAAACACAAAAAATAATGGATCCACTCTTTAAAAAAGTAGCTAGTACGAGCCAACAGCTAAACAGACAAAGGAGCGCCAACACAAACAACACACACGGTTTGATAAGCAGGTGATCTCTGTGTTGTGCAGAAACATGACAGGAAGAAAACCAATAAAAACAGACGTCTTGCCAACTCTATCAGAGAGCTGTGTTGCAGAACTGCGAGCTTATTTTAGCTCAACACTACAGCAAATAACAGAATCGCTTCTACTCCACTGAATCATGTTCATTCACATATTACTGTTGCAGCTGCGCTCGTCTCGTGATTCATTTGTCTGCTGCAGGCTGCAGCTCACAGATATCCAAGGAACGGAAAGTGGTTTCTTTAGCTATGAGCATGACTTAATGTAATCAAAATGACATGTCGTGTTGGTTCAGGCTCTGGGACTCTGAATTCCTCAGCGCCGCACATGTGGAAATGTTCGATAATGATGGAGCTCCAGCCGAAGCAGTTCGTCCTTCTGACAAATGAAGTTTGCAGTTGGAGTGATTGAATAAAAGACAGGGAAAAAAAAGAGCGTCTCCTACTCGACCTTCTCCTCCTCAGAACATATTTAGACTGGCCCTCTGCTCCTGCTCTTCAGGATAAAATCATTTACGAGACAACAAAATGCCTCCGTCATCTAAAAATAAACTCTGAAGACAATCCCACTGTCAATATTTCCTAATAGGCTCTGTCATTTAACATGGAATAAGAGCTCAGGCATCTCTTTGTCCAAACAAATAGAGGACTTAAGCCTCTTAGCATGTTTGTCTCATTATTAGATTATTAAATGACTCACTTGAGGTATTTGAACTGATGAAATCTGGTAGAAAAGAACAATAATCTGTGTTTTTTCTGTCAGTCTTTCCCTCCGCAGTCCATCCTTGTTTTAATCCTCCTCCTCCGTCATCCCTCACGCCTGAGCTGCTTCTGCATTCTCTGTTTGACTCCAGGGTCTCACACGCTGAGGTCAAAGGTCAGGTGACCTGTAATTTTTCCTCTCTCTCATGCATGCTAATGAGCCCCTCCTCAATCTGCATTACTCTTTATCTCTCTGCTTCGCTCTGGCTGCAGTGAAATGAGAAACTTTTTATAAACGTTCCCATTTTTCAGTGGAAGCTTGATTTCCTTTATAAGCATTGAGCTTATTGAGCTGGTGGCTGCCGCTAATTAAAGAATGTAAGTATTACATAATAAAGGCTGGTGCTGATTAAAAGCCCGACAATAAGGACAAAATCACCGAGGACAACTTCAGAGACCTGCACCGCTGTCCTCTAATGAATGATCCAATCTGCAGGCAACTGCAACAACATATTAACCTCACAGTGAAGGTACCGGAGGCTGAAAACTTTATTTTGTCACCGTAGATGTTTAAGATTCTAACAGAGCAACCATAGAACAATGAATTTAACACTACAGTTTCTCAAAAAACAACATTTATTATTTTATTTCATTTAAAAATTTCACTCCTAACTTCTCGCTGTGGACAGAAGACAAAATATCCCAGCAGAATCCGTCCATGTTATCGAGAAACAGGAAGGAAAAAGGAAGAAAAAGTCCACTTATTCCACTTTTTCTCATTTCCTAACTTTTTAAAAAAAACTTTGCAGTAGATGTATGATTAATCTTCACTGTTCATCACAAGAAGATCTACAATGGTCTGTTCGTCTTTCTCCACTTACCCTGGAACATCACTGCAAGAGGTAAACTGTTGCCATGGTGACAAAATGCATAAACTGGAATAGAAAATGGGTTATCTCTGCAAAGTGAAGCCAATATCAGCTGACCATTTGCCACACGAATCTGCTATAGGAATTCATCCCATGTGGATTTCTGTAACAATAGAAGCTCGGGTGGGCCATATTCTGGAAAAATGATTTTAAAAGTCAGATTAACTGATTACAAATCAGGCTCTGGCTCAATAAATTAAGGAAAAAGAACAGAAAGCAAAAGTTATCGCTGTTTAAAAAACAGTTGTTATAGTGATTTGATGTATACAGCTGCAGTTCTGCAATAAAAACAGGGCAAAAAAAAAGAAAAAAGAAAATGTCATCTGTTTCAATCTTCTGTTATATTAACAGTTGGTTTTACATCTGGACCAAAACTGTAATAAAGTGATGAAAGCAGAGTCTATTTACATTTGTGGATGTGAAATTTAAAGAGTGATCAGCAACTGAATTATGATCATTTTCACACCACTGAACAACAAGATACAAAAGCACAACAAATACATCAATGTGCACATTAGTTCACATTTTCATTTTGATAAAACTCTGCTCACATATAAATGAGTGTGATGACAATAAAAACACAGAAGTGTTTTCTGTTTTGAAAGGACAAAAATCAAAGCATGTCCAGCCTAAATCTTTCCAACACTTGCTTTCAGGGTAAATGCAGTGCAAATCAACAACAATATATCTTTGACCAGTTTTACATATGTATTATTAACGTTTTACAGCAGGGGTCTTCAACGTTTTTCAGGCTGTGGACCACTTATTTGATAGAGAGACAGAACAGGGACCCTCTGCTACATATATTTGCAATGCATATTTTCAGGGCTTCTATCATTTGTGCTTCCCTGTAGCTACTAAGTCAGCAGCATGGCTAATGTTAGCTCGGTCAGCCTCATAGAGCTGACAAAAGTCTGTACTTTCAGTGGTTTTTGAGGTGGAGGTTATGTCGGAGTCTCTGGCTTGTGAAGATACAACACACTTGGGATAATAGTGCAGCTAACTGGCTAATATGTTTCAATAATATGAGGCTAACTAGTTCACTGTTATGGATCCGAGCAGCACAGTGATTTAGTAGATTCGCTTGCTCATGATTCAAACATAGCCTTTTTTCAATGTTGTGCAAATTAAACGCTTTTGTCTTGTTTTGTTTGCTTTTTCACAAATGGGCTGATTTATCTTTGCAATGGTTGATTCGTGTTACTTTGAATGATCTACAGTTTAGCCTGTGACATCATCAGACTATGTGATGCAACTGATCAATCAGCTGGTATCACCTGGTATTTATTCGCTGTTAAGTAAAACCACAAGCTTGAAGCAGCACATGAGCCTCTGACCTTATTTGGAGGAGCTACACTTCATGTTCCACTTTTGTTAAATTATAATCAAGACTGAGATTCTGCAGCTGCACCAGTGGCTCTGTGAGTCTGCACACAGATACAGCTGTGCTTTGACCTTCAGCATGCTAACACGGTCACAATGACAAAGCTAATGTGGCAGTGATTAGGCAGCATGCTAAACATGTACATTTGCACATTTGAGGCTGATGGGACTGTCATTAGATTTGCAGGCGTTTGGTCATAAACAACAAAATAAACTCTGTTTTCTCCACTGGATCTCTAGAGGGCACCTAAGCACATTTTGTCCGCCGGTTGGGCTGAACCCAAGACTCTGTCTGTTCTGAGGTCGTCAAAATTAGAAATGCATGTTAACTAAAACTGCAATTTATACAAAAGTCTGTGTACAAAACTATTTTTTAAAAAGATAAATTTATTTCGGTCTGCTTAGTAGCCCACACCTCTGTGAGCCCTCAAGCTCTACGATAACGACTCATCCTTGTTCTTCTGGTCAGGATGAGTGTGTACAAGTCCACTCTGTTGGGTTGTTAAAAGACAAAATGTTAAGCTTATACTAGAAAAGAGATTGGGCCACTGTAGAGGGGCACTTTATAATGTTTGGTCTACTTAAAGGCCACCCTTTGCCCTCCCCCAGCCTAAAGTTGGGGTTAGCCCAGTTTGGAATTTAAAGCCGTTAAAGCTTCTGTCGCCTGAGGCTGAGAATCATTTCACCCCGGGCTAAGTGCAGTGTGAAAAGCCCTAAAGGTGTGTATGTAACCCTCAGATCTGATTGTCTTTTAATTTTTACCTAATTTCAGACAAGACTGTTAAAAAAAAGGGCCAACATTCACATTCAAACACTGAATGAACACCTGAGTTATTTAAATAACATTATTTCATTTATGCTGTGGAGGTGTTTCAGGTGACAACACCAAAGAAAAAAAAAGACTGAGGCGTAAACAGGAAAGTGGAAACTGAATATATATTAAATGAGTGAAACTGAACGTCAAAATGCCAGTACGACACTGAAGAGTCGGGGTGCATTTTCTTAACCGTCCTTGTTGTACAGTTGGACCTTATTCGGTGATTATTTTGTGTTTGCCTGTGATTCTGTTTGCTCACCTGAGAGGAGCTCAGGCTCAACTTTTCGTTGTTCTTCCAATTCAGATTTTTAGCCATGAATCCAAAGTTAGCAGGTGATGAACTTTGCTTTCTCCTTGACATATCGTCCTGACTTGAGGCTACTGTGTCTGCATTTTTTAAAGTGTGACGATGATGTCGAAGCAGAAAAAGAATCCACTGCTTTTCAGGTTGTGTGGGGCAGAGGAGGAGACAGGCTGTCTGAGGGACAGGGGCGGAAAAAAAAAACATAAAAAGGGCACCACCTGTACGTGGCAGGTCACCAGCATGGCAAAAGTCATGATGCATTTAGGGGGACACAAGTCCAAGTCCTAGTTTAGATTTAAATTGCTTTATTGTGCAACAACCCTGTAATAAAACACAGCTATTTAACCATTATAAGGCATGTAGGGAAACCTATATGGCGCTGCATTGCAATTTTGCCCCTCAGCCAATGCACTTGCATGCATACAGCAAAGGAATAAATGATTATTTCCAGGCTTTAACATTTAGTTACATACTTGTTTCCATTTCTTGAACCTTTGCCTTTGGTTGATGTCTCTTTTCTAACATTTTTTTCCTCGTAACAACCAAACAGAGTAAACTTATACACACTCATAACGACTCATTATCAAAGAGACTGAGAGGTCATAGAGGCTAACGAAGCAGCCAAATATTTTTGATTGAGGACCAAAAAAAATAAATCTTTCAAATAGATTTATATAGACATTTGTGATAAAATAAACGTGTGCAAATCTAATTTTCACAACCTCCAAGCAGACAAAGCCTTGGGGAGCCCCTGTGATCTTTGGCAGCCCCCTTAGGGGGTCCCGGACCCCAGGTTGGGAACTAATGAACTAGAAGGGCACCTTAAAGGGCACTTTACCACATTTTGTCCAATATTAGAGAAAGAAAGAAAAAGTTTTTCAGTTTGAATAATGAATGCTGGACATATTTTATTTTAAAGACATTTTAGTTACATACATTACTTGAGGCGTTCAGGGGGCTCAATTGTCAATCAAAGGTTCTCAGACCCCCTGAGACCTCCTCCCCTCCCATATTTTGCACAATGAATACAACCTTTGGAAATGTGGTGACAAAAAACTGCAGCTGAACTGGAGGTTAAAATGATCGTCTTCTTTAAGAAAATCTGGTTATTTTCAGTGAAAACTGGTTAAAAAATAAACAGCAACAATGTGAAGAATCATACAGTAAGAAATATTCTTTAACCCTCAGTGCAGACACACGTCCATCTTCCCTGTGTCTCTCCAGGAGACAGTAGTAAGCACAGGGCAGCTGGACGATGTGACCAGCTTTTGTAGTGCTGACATTTATTACTATTCAAAGTCAGCTCATGTAAGTTTTATTAGCGATTGTGTCTGAGCCCACCTGGGTGTTCCTATCTACCTCTCAGCCTCTTTCGGCTGGATGAGCCATCTCGAGTTTCTCGCCGCGACCTGCGACAAAGAGACAAGTCATCTCTGCTGACTTCAGAGGAGATAGTTTGTGAATCACCGAACGAACGCCCTGCAAACTGTCACACCGTCTCTGTTCAAAGGCGACCGCCGTGTAAGTTATCAGCATTCAGCCTCCTGGTTCTGTCGCTGTTAGGACCCGAATGTTCCTGCTTAAAAGACTAATTTCAAAGCTGTAGTCCCCGAAGGTGCCGGCTTGTTCAGGTAATTAGAAACAGACAACTCGGCTTTGAGGATGTGAAGTGTGATGAGTTTAAAAACGTGGTTTTCAAGCACTGTTACTCCTTGAATTCCAGAAAACTCTGCTCTTATTTTCTTTGTATTGTCATATTTTTTATTAGATGTAAGTCTTTGTATTCAGAGATCTGGAGACATGGTGACTTTGCTCTAATGACATTCAACAGTGAAAGAAATAAGTGCTTGGACCAGGCCTGAAATTTCATCATTTTAGGGGTATTTTAAGGCCACTTGGCTTTTGGTATTGTCATTTTTTTGAGGGCACAAACACTCCACCCACTGCAGAATTTAGGACAGGAGTCAGGGGCCATTTTTGTCTCAAGCCGCTGCTGTTAAATTCTGTTTTTTCCTCAGTATAAGCCGTCGGAATTGTGAGCAACTTAAGTCGACCGGTGGAATATCAATTCTGACATATCAAATACGCAACAAACACACATTTTTGTGATTTTGGTGCTGGTAAAACATTTGATTAAACCTTTGCAGCTTGATAATTCGTCTGGATGACTGGGGGAGGCCGTGACTTCTGATGCCAAAATGCGTGCACAGCTTTTTCGATGATGTCGGCTGTAAAAAGATTTATACCTGTAGCCCTTTGCTGTGTATTTTCCTTCCTCTCACTCTCATTTACTGTCTTTCTACAAGCTTTCCTGTCGAGTATTTCTGTGGGAGTGGGATGGGACAATGAATCAGTTTCTGTTTAAGTAGTATCTAAATCAGGACCTATAAATTCTTGATGAATCTGTTCTGGTTAACTCAGTCAGGTCCTTAACGACACAAACCAGTACAGAATTATTATTTCCTACTGGTTGATTCCCTTTTGAAATCCTGCTGTGACCTTGGCTTATTTTTTGACAGACTTGTTTTGTAATCCAGGGCATAAACACAAAGTACCCAGGCTACTGAAAGTGCATGATTGCATTCACCCAGTGGGTGCTGAGGCAGTTTTGACCAACATTGCGTGTCATAACAACCAAGTGCAGTTGGACTGTTTTGATTGTGTGTCGCCTCTGAGCAGCCCTGCTGGGAGATATCGGCCCTGACGGCCAGTGAGGCCGAGGGACTCGGGGAGCAGCTCCCGACCTTTCAGCTGAATCTGTGCGACAGTCAAAGAGCACAGCAGTGGAGAGAGCCACACTCCAGCGTTAGCCACCTCTAATGCAAACTAAAACCACAACCTGTGCAGCCTCCGGCAGGACTGAGGCTGCAGCACAGCTTGACCAGAGGAAGGAAGGAAGATAAGGAGGAAATGACTTTTAAAAATGACCAAGACATCACTTAGGGTGACAACATAGTTTTTAAATTCAGACCGCATTTGTGCTACATTGATCTGATTTTTAGGCTTATTTTATTGCTTTCTGGCGGGAGTTTTACACTGAAAACTGGCAGAAAAACACACAAGAAATGGTTTAATCTTAAAAATGTATGACTTGCCTTATGGAAGGCTTTATGTCAACCTAAACGCAGACACCAGACAGGCCGAAAGGTGAAGAAAAAAAAGTTAATTTAAGAGGATTAACAGGAATGCTGAGAGGGAGGCTGGTAGGAGGTTTTGGTTGGGGTGTGGGGAAAGGTATCAGAGCCTGGCAGAAGGAATCCTGGGTATGAGAGCTGGCTGGTGGGCCTCATAATACCTGAAGACAGGGAGAACAGGCCAACAAACTGACAGACAGGTAAGATGGGCAGGCCGGCCGAACTAGTTACTGTGTTAAAGAAGGGCACACACACAAACCATGAATGGCACAAAGATCCGGCAGGGACCGGCTGTTGGTGCAGACATTTTGTAGGAAAGAGGTCACGGCTTGATGGCCGACAGGTGTGCTGATTACAGATGACAGGCAGGTGTGTAGTAAGAGGTGTAAAGCAGAGAGAGAGGAGGGAAGGGAAGGAGGTGAACAACCAAACTGACTAATGCCCCGTTTACACGTACACGGTTATTTTTAGAAAGGGAGAAATATCTCTTCGTTTGCACGCAAACAGAGAATTCGCCTCTGAAAACGATGCTTTTTAAAAACTCCGGCCAGAGTGGAGATCTTGGAAAACTCCGGTTGCACGTTTGCATGTAAACGGAGCAAAACGGAGAAAACGCAGGCAGTAGACGTCACAGTATGCGACAGAACTTGCACTCGCGTCAAAAGTGCGACCTATGTTTACATGTTGCTATGGTGATCATGGATCATGGATGCTATTTTCGGGATTCTGATTGGCTAACGTGGGCTTCAGCTTCTCGTTACACTGCCACCTACAGTTTTGGAATGTCCTGGCAGCAGACATACACGGGTTCGTGTAAACGCAAAGTTTTCTGTAAACGGACACGTGTGCACGGAATTATTTTTGAAAACAGAGAGGGTGAAATGTCCGTTTCTAAAAATAACTGTGTATGTGTAAACGGGGCATAAACCAAACCAGACCAAACACACCACAGTCATACAACAGGTTGAATATAATCTGCGTTTAGTATATCACCTCCTGTGCAGTACCAAATTACAGATTCGCCTCAAGGCAGTCCCTCCAGGAATGGTGCGATGTTGCAATCAATGCAAATTCAACCAATCCCCGTGAATTCTGTGCGACCTTGCAATTTTGTCCAAATTCCACAACTTTTCCCCAAATTTGACAAATCGCTGTAGTTCCACCAATCACAGCAGTTTCCTGCGCAAACGTCAGATATGTACGTCTCGATGAACTGTCTCAATGCTTTGTTTTATTTATTTATTTATTTATTTTTGCATTTAATTTTAAAAACTAAAGTTAGTTTGAACACTCCGAACATAGTGTGGTTTTATTCTCCCTGGAACAAGTTTCCTTTGATTTTTAATGAATTATACAGAAAAATCTCAACTTTCTTTTGCCATTTTCACCTGATCCTGCAATTTCACGCCTAAAAACATCGCAACACGCATTGCAAGTTTTTAGAAAAGCTGCCGTGAAATCAGCCAATCAGCAACAATCCAAAAAAGGCCCATTAAATCCTGGAGGGATTGTCAAGAGGTGGATAAATTGGATGGAAATATTCAGGGTTTTCCATATGTCAGCTTCATTTTTTTTTTGTTTTCATTTAGGCAGGGATTTGTGTGAGTCTGAGATCAGCTGTATGATGTGATTTGTAAACAGATGCAGCTATGCAGTGTGCATTTGGTCCATTCGTAGGATGATTCTCATTACGACGAATTGTGCCTCCTTGTCTCCTCTCTCCTCCACTGACCCGGAAGTCGTTTCCCCTCCACCATCACGAAAGATCTTCCAATTCCTTAAATGAACCTGGAGGAGATGAGGAGCGAGGAAAGAGGAGGTTCTCGGAGGAGCCCAGGGCGTGGATACGCCGGTGTCTCCTACGTGTAGAGGAGGGATGTTGATTGGACGGTTTCTGTTTTTGTCATCCTACATCATGAAGGAAAATCAAAGTCCACCGACTGACAAAAGTTTCTGCAGCACTTTAATGATCTTGATGTGAATATTTCTGTTCTTTGGCGTCACAAAGAGCTCATGAAGAAGCATCTTTCTGGTGTGTTTACAGCTCAGACAAACCCTACTGATTCTACCTTTAATGAGACACTCAACTGTGAGATTCTAGATGCATTTTTACTATTTCAAGACACATTTTCAGGGGCTTTAATGTCTTGCTTAGCTTGTTGTTGTCAGAAGAGTTGAATAAAATTTTTCCCTGGCTCTTAGAGAGGTTGGCCCTGATCAGAAAGCCCTCGTTCTGATGATCAGAGCACGACCTCTCGAACTGTTTGGTAGCCAGAGTAAATAAGGGTTTCTGATTTAGCCAGCATATAAAGGAGACATTTCCATCCTGTGCTCCGTATACAATAGCTCCTCTTTTATCCTCTTCACTTCCTCGCTGACCTCCCGATGGATGTCACATATGTAGGCTGAGGGAGACATTGTGGCTGAGTTATGTCCCTGTTTCCCGCTTCCTTCAGGTTGATTTAAGCCCCACGTCCTGTGAATCAGCCATAATGCACGGCCACTGTTTCTCAGATGTGTCACATCTCTATTCATGGGAGCGATTCGTAATGAGACTGCAGCGGAGACCTGAGAATCTATCACGGAGTATGGCTGCCCCGAGGGGAAGAGATTGGAGTGGACGGCGGACAGCGCGCTGCTCATATCAGGAGTTCACCATTATTCTCCAGGAGTGGGTGGCTCACGGCGAGCCGCTGCCACACGCTGACGCCGGCTAATCACTATGCTAAACGGCTCCTATAAGGTGCTGTCACTCGCTGACACCGAGCAACTTTAATGTCAGCACACAGCCTGGCAGACAAACCTCTGCCATCCACTCAACATTTAGACAGACAGTCGAATTCTGCAGGAGAGAGTTGATGGAGGACACAGCTGATGGATTCTGACACTGACTGGTGAAAGTTGTGTTGCCCTCCGAGTCAAACACCAGAATTTTCTTTAGCATGTTTCAGCCCATTCAAAACTAATTATTGTTGGAAAGTAATACATGATTGATTTGAATGTTCAAGCATGTGAATATCTTTTTAGTCACAACCAGACCGTGACCGAATCATTGTTTTGTGAGTCCCAAGTCCTTAACTTTGACTTTCGAGCCCTCAACAAGTCATAATACGACTCATTGATTTTGGCCCACACCACACCTACATGAGTATTTTTAAGAACGTAGCTTTTTCCTCTGTGTTTGGGTCTTTTGTCCACACACAAACAACATTTTAGGTCACTAAAAATGTAGCTTTTTAAAAACTCCTGCCAAGATTTATACCAGAGTTTTCTTGCCCGTCTGATTGTAACCACCTCCGTGTCCAAGGAGCTGCTTCCGTCTGGCTGCAGATGCAACCTGTCAAGATTTGGAGCTCTGGCCCAGGACTTATTTATCCCTGCTGTCACTGGCTTTTTAAATAACCCAGTGTGGTCCTTATTTTGTATTTGTTGTTTAATGTTTGTGTGGTTACGTGGTCACCGTTGGCTATACAACAAATTACCCCTTGGAATCGGCACAGCTGGCATCAGCTAGACACAGGTGAACTAAATCTGCCCTGAGTCAGGGCTCTTATAACTAGGAGGAGAAATCATTGTTCTGTTTGCTCTGCCACTAACCAAATCTGTGCTCCTTTATGCTTCTTAAAAACGCACCACTTCATGATGTTAAAAGAAAAGTTTGTGTCAAAAAAGTTGCTTTCTGCTTGCAATATCTGTTTTTTTCTGTTTGTGTGTAGGTGTTTTTGTCCTTGTCTAAATATAAAACAATATATTTTTGTCACCATCGTACGTAATTGTTATCTTTAGTCATAACGGGTCCACAGTACAGACATAAATAGCAGCCAGTGTCCGTACCATCAGATTCTTGTCTGAAAAGCCGTTATAAATCTGGGTGAAAGGCAGCAAAGGGCGGCCACTCCAGAGGACTCCGTTAGTCAGAGGACTAATGGCCATTATGCCCGGTTCGGGGGGAAAAACCTGAGCACAACACAAAAGTGACTCCCCTCTTTCCCCACTCCCAAGGATGACCAATGCCACGACAGATGCAGTCCAACAAAGAGCGATTTATTCATCACTTGCATGAGACATGGTAGATTGGCGTCAGGGTGAGCGTGGCCCAAAACAACGAACAAAACAAACTGGCGTTAAATTTACTAACTTCCCTGACGGCAAAACAAGATTAAAGAAAGAAAGGTATCTTTAACCTGACTCCCTAACATAAACGAGAGAAAAAGAGATGTGAAAATAAATGGGTTTCGCACCCCTGCAGCTACCGGGACTGCTCTCTTTTTAGAAGGTATTTCCATTTGGAAACAGGTATCAAGTTAATCACAACATCAGCGTTCACGGGGCAGCACAGCACGATTGGACTGGGTTGAACGGCGCGGCGCGGTCTGGTTGGGAGTCGGGAAAAAGAAGAGCAACACTGATGTCGACAGGTGCCATTTTAAAGTAGGCGGCCTCAGCATCCGAGCCAATCATCAGCACAAATAAGAGAAACAGCACCACCCTCCGGCAAGGAGGGGGGAAACAGGAACAAACATATTGCCATACAATTATCACACATCGTGACCTGGGTCATAACAACGGCCTCAATGTATGGGGCGCTTGGTCTTACCAACTGAGCTACTGGGCCACCAGAAAGTTCAGTTATTCGTTAAGATATTTGTCCATTTATTTTATATTTATTTATTTATTCCAAACACTGGTAAATCAGACTGTTGTGACGACATCTTACAGTAACCTGAGGCCTGCAGAACTATGAGGCAGGTTCAACATCCAGGCTATTTTGTTTTTGCGATGTGGCTTCACTAAACCCAAAAAAGGCACTCAAGGATAAGTGGTCACATGAAGCTGGTTATCAACTCAGTAAATGAACTCAGGGTCTCCCAATCTAGACACAAGTGCGTTTACATAAACGGAGCGGGGTTTGCACCATCTGACCAATCACAGCATGGAGTCTACTGTCAGCAGCATGTCTTACGAAGGAAGAGGAAGCTATAATATACTGTATAATATAACCATCATAATCCAGGCGGAAAGCAACACACCTGCAGCTGACAAATGCAGGGAGGACAGCTGACATAGATGATAGGAGGCTTGTTCAGCTGGGAAAAACACTTTGAATATTTTGAATACTTTAAATATCACCGCTTCATCCTCAGGGCACGAGTAGATCTGACTATAAGCTGCTAAACAGATATATAAGCTGTCAACCATATTAACATCATCATCTTGTTTCTGCTGTTTACATTCAACCTGATGCAAATTCAAAAAAATGCACCACAGAATTATTTCCTGGGTGTATACGTGTGTGTATATTAATTACTGTATATATTTTATTTGTTTTATATTTTATTCTACTCTGAATTTAATTTCCTGCATATATTTTGTACATAAAAGCATGAAGGAGCTACAGCTCACATTTCACCGCGCGACCCTGTGTTGATGATAATCCGCCTTGATACCTTGATATTTTCTACAAACACGTTTACCCGGTGTAACCTTTGGGTATCTAAGAGATTAATGGGAGCAATAAAGTGTTTTAAATGTTCATCTGGTGCCTCACAGAGATCTGGACAAGAAGTTGCAGAGCTGCTTAACCTGCACTACAGAACTTAAATGTCTGAGACAAGTACATTTCAGGCTCATTTGCCCAGGGAGGGAAAACACTTATGGATAATGACACCTCTTGTTTCTAACCCCCCCCTCCCCACCGGCTCCGCTCGCCACCACCCAAGTGCTGTTTGGTTGCCCTTTAACACCATCATTGACATGCATTGTATACAAATGAGAGCGCGCCCCTCCCGCAGGGCCAGTCTCAAAGGTTAGCAGCTGCACACCGCATGGCAGATGAGGGCTTCTAATGAGCAACAGAAACCCATTTGATTAGTGGGCTGAATTAGACCCTTGGTCTGTGCTACCCAGGGTGCAGAAACAACAGGAGTCACAGGTCAGTCGACTGTAGAAGAAGCACCGAGTTTTGGGATAAAATTGGACACCTGCTGGAGTTCTTCTAATTGGGCTGAAAATGTGAGAGTTACAGGCCGGCATGAAGGTTTAATGCTGAGTGCTGACGCCGTCTTTTCTTAAATGTACCTATATGCAGTTAGTAACAGTTGTTAACTTGCATTAATTCTCATCTCAGTGTTGAAACCAAAGCACATTTACTCACATACACGATGCTGGGCAAAAGGAAAGGAAAGGAAATACAGTGGTGCAGATTTTCGGCTGTGGTTGGATTCACACACATCGTGTACGTGAAACGTGTGTGTATGTGTTCATGGTAATGAAAGAACATGTCACCCAGTCCAACAGTGTCTCTCATTGATGTGTTTTTACATTTTACGATTGATCTTAAGGCATGGTATTTAAATTTGGGTTGTCACAATACCAGAATTTTAAACTTTGATACAATGTTAGTAAAAGAAGAAGAAAACTTACATCCTAAATTTTAACCAACTCCTGCAGCGACTGTTGTCATCTGTATGTCCTGGTTTTCATTGGCCTGTTGGTGATCAGATTGTCTTATTGACCATGGAATTGCAGATGAAAGTTTTGCATATTATTTCAAATTGCAGGCCTACTCAGTACTCAGATTTTAGAAGTAACTAAGCAGTACTTCATTGACCTTTGTTGTGGAAAGTTTGTGAAATGGTTGCAGTTTGGTCAACAAAAGTACTTAGTTAAGTTTAAGAAAAGATCATGATTTAGATTAAAATATGTACGTTTCCTTGAGTAATGTATGTGATGTAAGTAAATGACATGTGCAACATATTTTAAGTTAAAATAACAGAGGTTGACTTTTGGTTTCACATGGGACATGAACCCCAGACTCCTGGAACAAAGCCCACATCCATCCACTCTGACCTGCTCCTTGTGCAGACTTTGTTGCTCTTTATACTACGTCAGCTGACATTTTTCTCTTCTGTTTTTCGTGCATAAAATGACATGCCATTTCTAGATAAGTTATTTCTCAGAATCTTCTTAGAATTATGACATTTTCTGAGAATTTCCTCTTAAACTCAAGACTAAATCCTGGTGAAGAAGAGTTATTCACAAAGCATCTTAACCCTTGAAAGAGCTCCTATGTTATAAAGTGCTTTACAGACAAGGCAGATAAATCTGCCAGCTAACACAATAATGCTGTAATGCCAGAATTCAAAGTGAATCACAACACTTGATGACTTCAGTCACAACCTTCATCATCAGAGCAACACACAAACAGTTATAGCACTTTAACAGTTCTTTCATTTCCACTAGATGTCCACGCCTCGCAGACTCACACAGCAAACTCAAATATATTAAGTACTTATAAACTTAAGCAAATAAATATCAGCATGTGAGCAGACTACTGCAGAAGTAGGTCTGTTTTTTTCAAACATGCTGAAGGCTACTTTTAAAGTCTGGCGATTATATTTATAATTTTTTTAATTCATTTTTATATTTGATGCATCTTTTTCAAGTGTTCTTGTCCCTGCTGCAC
This sequence comes from Lutjanus campechanus, assembly GCA_027495735.1. NCBI lineage: Eukaryota > Metazoa > Chordata > Actinopteri > Lutjaniformes > Lutjanidae > Lutjanus > Lutjanus campechanus. Next base: position 22,140 of record JAJHUR010092541.1, read on the forward strand.
AGTGACAGTTTGACCACATGAACACAGTCTGATGTCTTTTTTCTTTTAAATTCCGTCACAATAACATGAAGTTCATTAAAGTAATTGATTTTGACCGTTCAGTGTGCGCTCTTTGGGCTTTGTGAGGGCAGAGAGAGAACATTGGTTGGAGAAAAACAACAGTGGATGTCTTAAATGCAGCTGTAATGAAACCTTGTTGTCTCCCCTCGGGGGTTAATTTATGTGACATAAGATGGTCACTGCTGGCAGCTCTGTCGCTGTCACCCACAGTGATTTCATTTGTGGCTGAAACATAATGGTGTTAATTGACTGTTATGCAATGTTGACACTGACAGTAGTGCAGTGTAGGACTCTCTCTCTCTCTCTCTCTCTCTCTCTCTCTCTGTGTGTGTGTGTGTGTGTGTGTCCGCTGACAGCAGTTGAAGCCAAATCTAATTCTCCAGTCCTGTTACCAGCTGTGTCTCGCCGTGTCTTCTCCAGGCCTCCAGGTCTCTCGTCTTCTTCATCTGGAGTCTTGTGCATCTTCACACATCACTTGTCATTACACATACACCTAGTTTATCAGGTCCACCAAACTAACACTAATTAATCTCACACAACAGTCCTGCATTAGTTTCTACCCTTCAAGAAGGTTCTAGCGTCTTCATTCAATTCTGTAGCTGTAGTTTGCTTGTGTATGTACTTTAAGCTGCTGGTGTGTTATTTACAGAAGGGATAATGTACAGTGAGCAGGTCATTATTGTGAAATAAACCCCAACTGGCTAATCTTGAATCATCTTTAGGGGGTTTATGTCACAATAATGACCTGCTAACCGTACATTATCCCGGTTACTTACCGGAAAACTAATAATTTGACACAAAATATTAATTTTAAATATATTCTAGAGATTTAAGAATGGGTTCTTGCTCCTCCAGAGAGATCAGGACGGTCAGAGATAACAGACCTTAGAATGCTGTAATTGGCATTTATGAGTTTTGGGTGTAGTAACAATAGGCCGGATCACTAATAACAACAGTCACCTCTGGTTAGACAACTGACAGTTGATTTGATTTGGAAAACTTTTTTTTATTTCTGTTCATTTAAGCTGTGACCATAATGTCTAAAGATATTTAGTAACTGTACACACTGTGATCCATCCTGTAGAACTTGAGATCTGTGCTCAAACCTGTCAGGACCCGGTGGGACCGAGTGGGTTCGGGTCGGGTCGGGGCTTATTTCTCACATATTTCAAGTGCTCAAATCAGGTTCGAGCTGTACTGCATTTATTTATTTAGATGTTGCCAATTCCAATTCCCTGCATGTTTTGTCTTTGTCACTACGACTGTTTGGTGCATAGTGGGAAGCTTATTAAGAAAAATGTTGGGCTGTAATTGGGTTCGGGCTGAAATATGCTGATGAGGGTCAGGTTTGTGTTGGTTTTGAGCAGAATTTCGGCATCGGGCTTCGACTAGCTCAACTTTTCAGGTATGATGAAAGCACTACCGACCTGATGTTCTTGCTATGCTTATTTAAAGCTTATTTCTGCATTAAAATGTTGTACCCACTGAATATTTTGTTGAGTCGGGTGCTTACATTATACGAAATATTTTCACAGCACAAAAACTTTTGTGCATCCTGGCTTACGAGTGGTCTGGAGCGTTGGGAAAAAATTGCTCTTAGAACAAATGAGAAATACTAAAGTATTGATGAATGCCACAAAACTTCTTAAAATGTTCACACAAACAATTTAAGATCAAATCGTACAAATGATTCGTGCATGAGGCCCGTTGTATGCTATTCTTTGACTCTTCTCCCTTTGAACGATCTTTGTACGGTACATTAGTCCAGTCTGCCTCCGTCAGTTTCTTCTTCTCTTTTCCTCTGCTGACACACCACGGGTCTCAGTTTCTGTAATTTACTTCTTCTGACACCTTCAAGTCACTCGTGGACAACCAGCTGTTACCATGTGGTGTGAGGTAATTACATACAGGAGGAGTTTTTTTTAAGTTACTGTTATTTCACCTCTTCTGATACAAGAAGATTCTCTATATTCTGAGATGCACGTCCTGTACATATTAAATTTAGCGTTTTGCAAGACCCTACAGTCAACCAAACAGCATCTGAACACTGAACCATGATGAAACACTCAACTCTGGACAACATAATTAACCAAAACAATGATGTCAAGTCTAATCTTAAGACAAAAACGAAACAAACCTCTCTTACTTTGCTTTGAGAGTCAGATTAAACAAACTCTCATAACTGCAAAAACTTGCTGGAAATCATTTGTTTCAACCTGTGAGCGCCACCTGATCATGAGGACGTGTACTCTGTTGTGAGATTTGATTATAAGGCTGTCTGCTCTGCTCCGTTTGTCGGCAGGTGTCATTCACAAAAACGAGTAAAAAGGAGATTTTCTCGCTGCAGAGCTTCAATTCCTGCAGCCAAGAACAAAACTGTTTTCCTTAAGGGGCACCCTTTCTATCATTGACATATTTTATGCATCTCTCATATTACATTCGATGCATAACAATAAGAGAACAGAACAACTAATAAACTGTACAATGAACCCAAACGGTGAACTGTAACTGCAGCAAGTTTGTGTAAGAAAAAATTAGTGATTTCTGGTGAATTTTGAGTAGATTATTTCCTGTTAATATTGCATCAGAGATTAGTTTTTGTCATATTTTTAGGATCTTTTCAACAATTCTGTCTGTATCTCTGTGATACACACTTAAGAGACTTCTATGAGACTACAAAGTACTACAAACAACTGAGGCAGGCTTACAAAAACCCTACTCTTCTTTAGATTACAGTACCTGTGTGTAGCTTTCTGCTGTGTGTTGAAGATCAGCTGTTTCTTGATACTAATAATGACAAAATTCTTACCACTTTGGCAGAATTTAACCGCTATGCTTTAATTTGCCTTTTGAATTTAAGGAGTGGGTAAAAAAGTCGGCCTCATTTAAACTAATTTGTCCCTTGAGTCAAATCCTCAGCTGGTGATGTGACTTGAATATGAGTGTGAGGGTCGTCAGGATGGAGACGATGCTTGCATTTTCAAAACACTTAGTGGGAATATATTAACTGCTGCATGCTGTGGAGACGTTTTATCAGCACTGTCCTTGTTACTAGTTGATTCCACTTGGCACGGCACGTCTCCGCCCTCCACACGGCTGCTGGTCCCACCAGGAGTGGAGCGTTTTGCCCGCCTGAATATGTTGAGTTCCTTGTTTTTATGGATAAACGGGTTACATAGTTCAATACTGTCTTCTCTGTCTCTCTCTCTCTGTCTTCTCTGAGTGGGGTCTTTATATTTTGAAGATTTACCAGATTCTTGTTGCTTTCTCTGCGTCCGACTTCCTGCCTGCTCAATCTGCTCTGCGCTAACCGAGGCAGCATTCGTAAAATAAACTTGGTGCATATTTGAAGCAGAGCAGAGCTGAGAGCTGTTTCTGGGACGCACCGAGGCGCTGCTGGTGGAATCACAAGCATTGTGTAGAATGGCTGCGATCAGCTCCGGCTGACGTAGTGCAGAGGTAATGTGACGCAGCCTTGCCTGATAGAATAAACTTGTTATAATGTCCCTGCAAAACAGAAACAGGACAACCAATATCTCTTAGGGGGTTTAGCTTAAAGGAACAGCTCACCACAACATTTTGTTTTGAAGATTAGGAGATATTAGCTGTTGTCTCTCCAATATAATGGGGCTAAATGGCACAATGTGGTGCTCGAAGTGGCAAAAGATACATTTGAAAAACTTAACAGCAATGTCTCTTTCCAAAGATCATGACCAGGTTACTCAAGATAATCCGCAGACCTTGTTGTGAGCAGTTTCATGTAGTAGGAACTACTTTGTTTCTTGCCAAATTACACCCACCAATCGTATCACTGCGCAATAGGAAGTGTGCATCTACTCAGTGAGGAGAGGCTCGCACTTGTGATCACACAGGATATAATAATGGCATCCTGCTCAGCTGTGTTGTAACATTAACACCACTTACCTAGCAAGTGAAGTGATACTTTTGGCAGGAACAGACCTGAAAGCCCTCCCCTTCCAGTGGAGCCACAATGGGACCTAACTTCAGAAAAACTTTACGGCATGAGACAAATAATTTTTTGATCCCATCTGAATTGTGCCTTGAATTACACATATGATGTTTGTGATATTAAAAGATCATTTTACAAGTCACTACAGCCTGAAACTGTCATAAAGCTGCTGAAGTTTCAGATTGTAAAGATACGTAATTAGAAGGACGACACAGTTAGAAGTTGCGTAAATGATGCCATGACTTTCTTCCTCCAAAAGCTAATGTTAGCCGCTGAAGCTGCAATTTCTTTGTTTTCATACCGGGATGTAGGCACACAACAGCGGGTCTTTTTTATTTCTTAGCAGCTCATAAAAGGACCAGGAGTCACTGATAAAACACTTCAGGTAGGATAACATTACAAGAAACAGCGATGTTGGTGTTGATGACATATGTTGTGCGAGATGAGAGAAGTAGTTCGCAGAGCGGTTTCACACATACATAAAATTAAACTACTACAAACCCACAACAAATTGTGATTTTATTGACTTGTAAACTTCCCTAAAGATTTGATATGCATCCTAAGCAAGAAACACTGATGTTCAGTCAATCGTGTTTTCATTTCTGCATACAAAAATGCTAGTATGTGACACCTGTTCAGTACCCAAAGCAATCAAGCAGAACAGGTGTCATCGACCTCCTCCAATCAGTGTTTCGTCTTTAAAATAAAGAGTTTAACCAACAAAGCAGGGTGGTTACCCTTGATACTACACCAGGCAGTCCTTTGGCATGCACGGCATGGTGGATACTGTCAGCTTTTGATGGGTCTTGGCTAAGCCCGTCGTCGTGCGCGGGCCTGACCCTGTCTTCCACTCGCGGGCCCTCAGCTGGAGATGGAGGATGATAGATGATTTGTCATTGGGACGACGCTGCGGCGCGGCAGGACCATCCAGCTGGCCTCACTCCCACGGACACCGCTTTGTCACGGACGCAACGCTCAGCTGTTACCTCAAGCCTCGTCTGCTCAGGGCTGCGTGACAGCCCATTGTACTGAAAGGTGAGAAAAATGCTCTTTTACAAAGCTGTGACGCCACTGAGTGATGAAAATGAAAAGCTCATAGCTGATTTTAGCTTTCAGCCCGAAGAAGTGTTTAATTACAGAAAGGAACTCAGCGGTGAAAAGAAGATTTCTGAACACTGCTTACTGAAACAAATCATGTACAACAACACAATGGGCCTGAACCAAAGTGAAATCAGCTCTTCTAAAAGCAAGAGAAGAACAAGGGGAACGATGCTGTGGGGTGATAATTTACCACGCCAAACTGAATGATGATGAGGCTGCTTCAGGCAACAGCAAGGGACAAAGTACAAATAACAACTACAAAACTGAATAAACAAAGCCAAGTGCTGTCACCAAAGGTCACTTAGAGCTGCAGCAGTGATCACTTTCCTTCAGCTGTTTCAGGCACTGATTCAGGCGGCTTGAACATCTGAAGGATGATGAAAACTTTGTCTTAACTTTGAGAGACTGTAGAGGAAGTCGTTTTGTGTCTAACTGTGTTTGTGAGCTGGCCTGGCCACAGAAAGGTTGGGTTTCATTTGAAACACAAATCAAACTGTACTCAACACTGAGGCAGTGTAGCTCAAACATGGTGAAGCTGAAATACATGCTGCACGGACGAGATACATGAGATAGATCAACAAAACAAGTGTATAAGAATACAGTACGTAAATACAATACGTGTGATGCCTGTATGGGTATGTGTATTATCACCTGATTATAACAGACGTGCTCTGCTGCGGGCGCGCTGCAGCAGACGTGGCGCGCCTTATCAGTGCCTCACGGCCGGTTCACCCGGCCTGCTCGTATCTTTCTGCGATGGCCACCTCGCTGAGCTGCTGCACCTCGCATGGTGCCTGCGG
>JAJHUR010092542.1:0-15834 GCA_027495735.1 Lutjanus campechanus
CACACACACACACTCACACACAAACACACACACACACATATATATACCGCCACTATCACTGCTTGCACCTTTGTGTGTGTATAAGTTTGTGTAAGTAGGGCTACAAAACTTGGGTGTCACATGCATCCACTGTGTGTGTGTGCATTGGTTTGTCTGGATTATGAGGACAATTCAGCTGTTTACCCACCGCATTGTGAGGACTCAGCTGACTTGTGAGGACAAAGGCCATGTCCTCATACGTTGAGTAATGCTAAAGCACTTATCATGACTCAAATCAAGTCAAGTCTCTCCTGCTTTTCCCCAGAAAGTCCAGATAACTTCATTAAACCCAGTTTCTTTTTTTCCCCCTTTTTTCCCCTACTTTTCTTTTTTCTTTGTGTGTGTGTGTGTGTGTGTGTGTGTGTGTGTGGTTTGAAACCATTGAGTGACCTGACAACAGTTTCTGTATTAATCACAACCCAAATGTCTGTACTGGACATGAGGGACTAAAGGAAAGAAGGAAGGAAAGGATGGATGAGTGTAAAGTGGAGAATATGAACCGCAGAGATGGAAGTTTACATAGTTGCATTTGCGTGAGTGGCCCTGGGGGAAATGTTTTGACGGAGTGTTTGGTTTAGTGACCCAGGAAACTCATAGACCAAGTGCATGCATCATAAATCACGTGATACTATCCAGCCAATCAAATCTGTGCATTCAAATAAGCGCTGCGGCTCGAGGCAGTGACACACGCATAATGTAGAAACAAGATGAAAGGAGATATTGTCTCTATTACAGCATAATGGAATCGGTTTGTTAATTACTTATATTGGAAGAAGGTCTTGATGCTTCTTCATAAATACCTAATCATAAATAATATTTAGAAAGTGTCCTTCTAAATCATTCATTTCACACTGATCGTATTTTCAAAGTCTTTGTTTTATTGTGGGAAAATGTTGTGTTTGGTTTCTTTAAATACCCCAAAAAAGATGACGAATATTTTTTGTAATAAATCTATTCATTAATAACCTTATCAGACTCTGGGAGCTGTCCTTAATAAAGTTAAATTATGTAGGGCTCTTTACTATAAAACCTATACTCAGTTGTATAATTCTTGTGTCTGTCCTATCCGAGATTATGGCGTGGGGGTCTGGGGTTAATGTAAACAAACAAAATGCGATGCAGTCCAGAACAGAGCTATGCGCTGTTTTCTGGATGTGCACAAAATAGGCCCCAAAACTTGCTGTATGTGGTGACATGGGATGGGAGTCATGTGAAGTGAGGCATAACGGTGACACGTTGCGACTATGGAATAGATTAATCAATACGCCCGATAACAGACTCACAAAACAAGTTTTCGGTCGGGACTTTTCAAATAAATATTTTCGGACAAGAGAGATGGCAAAAATATTTGATAAAGTAGGTCTTCAGTATATCTTCAGAAATAAGTGATCTTGTAATGTCAGTCAAATTAAAACAATCATATTTGAAAATTATAAACAGAAATGGTCAGAAGTAATTCTGTGTAAACCAAAATTGAGAATGTATAATAGGATTAAATGTATTTACAGCCCTGAGCACTATGTCACACTTAACCTAACTAGAGCACAGAGGTCAGTCTGAGCCCAGCTGAGATGTGGTATCCTGCCTTTGTCAGTGAAAACTGGCCGATTCCATTCAGTTCCAGAAGAGAATAGAAAGTGTCCTTTGTGTGATTTAGGAAAAGTTGAAAATGAAATGCACTCTTTGTTCTATTGTCCATTATATCATAATTTAAGACACAGGCTTCTTCTCAAAATGATAATTGTTTGGATTTGTTTTCCGTGTCTGATGAAGAAGAAGACTTAAATACTTGTTTACAGACAGAAGTGTTTCTCTTGGCTCATTTTGGCTTAAATGCCTTTCAGCAGCGCACAAGGACACTTTTTATTTGATGTGTCAAAAGGCACAGTGATGTGCCTTAGATATGCTCAAGGTATGTGGATGCAATTCTAAGAGGCAGGTCTGAGTCCTCAGTATTTGATTTAAGATTGTTTTGTCATGTAGGAAGTGTACCTTTGTTTCTTTCGCTCTTTTTGTACAGTATTTTGGTTTTTGCTCCTGATTTTTCTTGTTTTGTTGTCCGTGGTGTCTTATAAGCCCATGAGTGCTGGGCACCTTTTTGGTTCATGACACTTTGAAAAAAATAAATTACCTACTTACCATTATATATTAGCAAAATTTTTCATTCACAAATGTAAATTTGCAAATAAAAACATTGTGTTGTTTTCTTGAAGAAAATTGAACAATATGGAAAGCTTTTTGTCTTTTTCTGTGAACAAAAAGACTATTAAAACTTTTGATTTGTTTACATCTTTTAACATTTTTATGTCGTGTATTGCAATTTACCCCGACTCTTCTGTTATGTCTGTTTTGCATACTTTCCTTTGTATGTATACTGAATGTTTTTCATAAAAACTTTTTTCTTCTTTAGATAAACCTAAAGCTTTGAATTTCAGAAACTCAAAACGTATCATCGTCAGGCCATGATTTGTGACGTGTTCCACAAAAGTGCCCCTAATGTTGTAGGAAACATGTCTTTGTCTATCGTCTGGTCCTTTCATTGTGCTTTGTCCTCGTCCTCCTCTCAGCCCTCCTCTACCTCTCACGCTCGCTGCCTCCGAGTTCTGACAAAAGAGGCGAGCTTGCCTGGGGTCTGTTTGCCTCTGAGTCTATCTAGACTCAGACAGATTGGTGCATTAAGGGATGAGTGTTTTCATGTGTGTGTGGTTCCAATTTGTATTTTGAATAGAACTGTTTTCCTTGTGATTGCAATATGTTTTATCCTTAAACCACATGTACAAATGTAAGAAACAGTGTGCAGTGTTTTGCAAGACGTGTGTTGCAAAATTGCAAAGCAGTAACAGTAACAGCAGTTTGTGCTTTTGGTGCCTTTGTTTGAGGCATGGTTACAAAAGTTTAAGGTTTTCATGCTTCCGTTCAAGCATTCGCCTTTACTGTGTAACCACTAGTCATATATCATATCAGTTACTGTAATTCTACTTTTGTTTTTGTTTTGTTTTTTTTGCAAAAACCAGCAATGGCAAAACAAATAAGCTGCATTTTTTCTGAAGGCTTTCTTTCTTTCTTTTTTGTGTGTGTTGTAATGTGAGTAGATGTACTGTACTGGGACAATCTTTCATAGAAGCCTGTATGAGAAATTTAAAAAGGTATACACGGAGCCGGTCGGCCCTATATGCACACTACACAGGTTGCGTAGGGCCCCTCCAGGTACACAAGGGCCAGGTCAAAGCAGGTGTCAAGTTTGATGAGGGAATGAAGCAGAACTAAAGAAAGTGAACAGTAATCAGGTAAACTTGTGTTTTCTCCTCTTCAAGTATGATATGATAATGTTAAGCTGATGTGATAGTTTGCAGTATGTGATGGATCTCCTGCCTGTCTAATGTTAAATGTGCTGGGCAGTTCTGTGACTTTATCATACTGTGATAAAAAAAAAACACTGTGTGCAGTATTTTGTAAAAAGTGTGAGGCTGAAAATGTGCTTATAGTCATGCAAATCTGTGCTGAGGTTTTGCTCCTTCGGCGTCGGGTTTCTCTAACTGTGTTATTTAAAATTTCAGTGTGTAAGCAATCATACAAAATTGTAGCGTATGATCGTGTTTCATGTGTGTGTCTGTTTCCAGTTTCACTTGTGTTTTGCATTTTGAGTAGAAATGTTTTCCCAGCGATGCAGGGTGTTTCGCTCTTGAACAAGGTGTCTAATGTTAGAAACAGTGTGTGCTGTTTTGCAAGAAGTGTGTTGCAGAATTGCAAACAAATTGCAAAGCAGAAAATATGTTTGGTGCCTTTGTTTGAGGTATGGCCACAAAATAATTAAGGCTTTGATGCTTTTGTCTGAGTATTCATTTTAGTGTTTGAGCAATGGATAAAATCTGCATATGTTCAGAGACCATGGCGATTATCAAAAGCAGCTGTCACTGCCTGATCAGCGGCAACCAAGATATTACTCAAGCATGGCCACCACATGCTTCAGAAGATGAACAGCCCTCCTACATTAATTCTTTGAGATTGACAGTTGGTATCATTGAAGGGTGATAACTGTGTTTAAACTACCACTTGGGTTAGCCTATCGTGGTGTAATATTATCTGACCTTGCAAGGCAGCTGGATTCGCAAGATCATGGGAGAATCCATCTTGCCAGGGTTCAAGTTATCCGTTTGTGTCTGCATCAAAAGTAGTGCAGCCAGTCAGCATCTTAGAAGGGACTATGGTAGCTACATGTGTGTTTTTAGGTGTGACGACAGCGAGAAGCATCCATGGAAGCAGAGCCGGCTCACCCATTAGGCAATATAGGCAAATGCTAAGGGTGCCGTGGCCTCCAGGGGGCGCCACAAAATCGGGAAAAAAAATTCACCTTCAACATAATTATATTAAAGCTAGTTATTACTATCAACTCTTAAAATGGAAAAGCTAACATAGATTCAAATGTAAGACAATGCCCAATTAATATTACTACAAATGATAATACCAAATAACCTACTCAGTAGGTCTCTACATTGGCTGAATCTACGCTTTTATTATTTGTTGTATTTACATCTGGCTAGCTAACATTTTTCCTGTTTTTAATAGTCAATCAAAATGCTATTCCCTTTTCACCCCTTTATATATCAGATTTTTAACCCTAGTTGTTCGTTGTGTTACAGTTCAAATTGTCTAAAGCATGTTAATTGTTTTAAACTTTACATCAGTGTTAAAGTACACATTATTATTACTATTATTAATACTCCATAACTTAGCATTCCCACATGCTATATTAAACTGCAGTTTACTACTTCTTTGCATCTGCTAATCAACATTTCACTGTAATGACAATAAAGTTGCATCTAATCTAATATGCATATCAGAAAAATTGTGGTAAGGGTATTTATATTGTATTTCAGATTTTTTTTTGTATTTATTTGTAATTTGTTAAGCATGTAAATTGGGTGACATGTTATCTTATAAATTAAAGACAATGGTAAAAACAATGCTATTCGCCATATAAAACCTCGCCTAGGGCGCCACATTGGGTAGGGCCGGCTCTGCATGGAAGCAACTCATCTTGAACAAACAATGGCAGCTTCTGAAGAGATTGGTGTAGATACTGTTATAGCATCAGTTATCAGAACTGCAAATCGAGAACTGGAGTATTTCTTCAGATGAGCAAAGAACAGCAAAGAAGGCATTTCTCAATGTTTTGGCTCTTCTCCCGAGTTTGATTTACCAACTGGTTGATCTGAATGGTTGAAGACATGATAGGCAGATGGTTCGTCCAATCACTTGCCGAGTGTTTTTTTTTTAAAGTGCTTGCCCTTTTCCAAACTAGGGACAACATCTGGCATGTCAGGTTAAACATCATCTTGAGATAAAGACTTTTTCAAAATACCAAAGTAGAATTTGCCAACTTGGGCCCATGGACTAAAACCCACCGCATCCAAGCAGAGATATGATCAATCCAGCAGAACCCCAATACATTCATGCACTGCCTAATGACATGCTAATGAATGTTCCTTTAAAGTTGTTTGGATTTTGGGTAAACACATAAGAACATTTACTGACAGAGGGATTAACCTCCACTAACCCCAAATACTAAGTTACTTCACTCGTTAGACATGATGTTCTGGAACTTTGCTTGAGGAAATCTACCTCTGAATAATGTCAGCTTAACTTTTATAACACACTGGGAACCAGTTTTAGCTCGGGGCAGCTGGCTAGCATCAGCATGAATTCATGAATTTTATCAATTGTAATGATACAGCAAGATTTCATGGGTTCACTGTTAGGTCTGGATGAAAAACATCTTAGAGTTAGAGTTCTTTCAGCAGCTCCTGCAAATGTTGATGAAGTCTGTTGATTAATTTTTTTAATTTGATATTTTGACATTCATAATGATTTAAAGAATGCAAGGTGTGCATAAAACATGTTCGGTCGTAGATTAATACCATGTTGTACTATAAAAGGGTGCAACCAAATGAAGTGCTACCAGCGGAGAAGTTAGTCTGCAGCCTTGCGGAAGTAAGGGGGGGAGGTTGGGGAGAAAGAGAGAATGTCAGTGGGAAGAAGAAATCACATGAGAGGTGGGGAAGATGACAGAAAGATAAAGGGATGTTAGAGAGCTGGAGGAAACAGACGGGAATAAAGATAGATGACAGAAGGGACAAGGTGGAAGGAAAAGAGAAGGTAAGAGACAGACATAACTGAAATTTTGAGCTAAACAGGACAGCAGCGTTTACTGCCATGTTTCAGGTTGGTCACGCTGACCCTGTTTCACTGAGGAACACTGGCTCAGCAGGGACTTCTGCAGGCATTTTTTTTTTTTCTTTTTTAGAACGGTTCATCTTGTCATCTTAAAAAAAAAAACACCAGTGAAGACTGTGAAGGAGGCCACTTGGCAAAGAGGAGCACAGGAGGTCAGACAGCTGTGATTGTGTCTATTTTAAAGCTGGGAACAAAGATTTCATGTGGTTTAGGGGCAGTGTTGCTGAGGTAGTCAGGAGGATCAAGAGACACCAAAGTTAGCTACAAACACTTCGGGCTGATTTTGTGAAATGGAGGGACTTCTTTTCTAGAAGTAGAATTCCTGATCATTTTCTGCTCTCACAATGTTAGAGGGAAAATTCAAGTACCTTTCAACTTGGGTGTTATTCAAATAATTGTAGTCATTCTGACTGTGAGTCCTGCTGATTTTGCCACAACAACCAGGTTTGGTTCCTGCAGAGATTTGGAAAATGCAGAGCCTGGAAAATCTGAGTCATTTTGGGGTAAACAGCACAAAGCTCCAAAAGTGTTCAAAATAAACAAAATTTGGTCGAAAAGATGCTGGAAAAAACAGCTTTGCCAGTTATCTGATTTGATTTTGGTTTTGATTTGATTTTGGTGATAGATGACAATACATCTTTTTCTTGCTGTTGAAAAGACAACTGGTATTTATATGCTATTACTCCTATAAATATATACTATTTAAGGACACCCATCTACGTCTGGTGGAATAAACACAGCCCAATTTTCAATGTTTTGGGGCTAAATAAACACCACGATGGACCGACCAGTTTTAGCCCAAAAGATAATGCTGAAATGATGTTGGGTGTCTGGTTGGGTAGCTCCCTGGATTAGCTAATGTAGCTAACAGGATAATATTTAAACTACTAATAGGGTTGTCACTTTTTAGTTCATATTCGAGTTTTAATGATCTGTTCAAAATGTAGGCTACAGTTTATATAAGCGCATCAGACCATTTGAAATACTTTGCCTTGTGATCCAGCAGAGGGCGCTCTAAAACTTTGATATCAGCTTGACCTATTGTAAGCCCCATTGACCCATCAGTAAATTAAGCTAACATTAAAATAAAATGATGAAAATGGAGGAAACCACCAAAACCACCAAAACATCTGACAAGAAGTATGTGGAAGTATTTTTGGTTCAACATTGTGGATGGCACCAATAAAGATAAAGCTGCATTCGAAATTACGCGAACAGTTCAAATTCACTTGACCTTGATTTTTTTGAAAAAGTGACAGCCTTAACTACTGATGTACTACAAGCAACAGCTTGACTGCTAACTGTGGAAAAGATTTGCCGAAATCCTTGGTCAAGTTAGTAAAAATAAATATGCAACATGAGGTAAGACCTTGCTGACCCCTTTGTTGTCACTAGTTTCCCTGCTGTATGGCTGGCTAGAGTCCCATTTCGTTTGTTTCATTTTCCTGACATTATCCAGGAGTAGCCTTAAATCCAAGCCGTAGCATGGCTCTTGTCTCCAGTCTCCTCCTCCCTGGTCTGGCGCATCCAGCTGATCTGGCTGGTGGTTGAAATTTGCCGACTACATTTGTTGATGGTTTCGAGGTCTGCCGCTCTGTAATCCAAACCCCACGCTTCATTTTCAATTGCATACGAGTGTATTTCTGTCATAGGTGATTCGTGTTTTAGCATTAAAGCTGAAAAAAAAGAAGTAGTGAAGTTTGAAAGCGCTACTGGCAGTTGCATCTATATGCGCCTACTACTAGTGGTAGAATCAGTGAGTAAAAAGTAATTAATGTAAATGTTACTCTATTGTTCAATGATCGTGAATCTTGATTCCTAAAATGTATTTCTACACCCTAAAACAGCTCTAAATAGAAAAAACAACTCTCTGCAATGAGTATCCAGATCTACTAACAGGGGAAGAAAACTTAATTCAGTCAGCCTGATTTTTTTTGCATCAAATGGGTCATCTCACCTAACCTGACGCCTGATGGTCTATTACACATTGTCCTTAGAAAAGGGCGGGCACTTTCAAAAACACTTGGTAGGTGATTTGCTCTTCTTCCAATTAAAAAATACCACCCAGTTCTGATATAATTGATGCTTTTAAGCTGCTGCCATTGTTTGTTCGAGTTGAGTCACTTCCATGGACTCTTCTCGCTGTCGTCACACCTAAAACCATGTCCGTAGCTGCCAGTAGCGCCTTCTAGGATGCTGATTAGCTGCACCACTTTTGTGACAGACACAAGGAGATAGCCTGAAGCCTGGCAAGATGGATTCTCACATAATCTTGTGATCTTGCAAATTCAGCTGCCTTGCAAGGCACCATCTCACCCATACCACATTCGAAATGTTCCCACTTACCCCACTGGTACAGATAGCTCATATGAAGAGTGTGCTAGCTGAGATTTTTGCCAACACAACTGTACAATGGTAAAATCATTTACTTTAGTGCTTCTTCTCTAAGCATCTAAAACTTGACATTGGACAAATTAACCACAACATGTCTTTTCAGAAAAGATTATCCACAAAACTCACTCTCGCCAGCTTTTATTAGATATATTTTTTTCTAGCAAAGAAGTGAACCAAATAACTGCCCACAACATTTTTTAGTAAAGACAGGATAAAGCTGGCTGGAGCAAGTGAGAGAAATAAGACAGAGGAAAGAAGGACTGAAGTCGAGAAGAAGGATAGGACAGAAGTGAAGGAGAAATGGAGGGGGAGTTGAGAAGTAAGGCAGCTGGGAGTAAGAGACTAAAGTTGTGCTCTCTGAAAGCGATTAGCAAAAATTAAAACTTGTCCCAAATTTAATCCAGAGGAAATTGGTGTCCAAAGCTCCAGGCTCTGTCTTGCTACCAAATCCTCTGCTGTCCTGCAACATAAGATAGGCTAAGTGAAACACACAACTGGAGTTTTTCGTTTGTGAGGCAAATTATTTTATGGTATTATTCGGAAAAGCGGGGACGAGGCCGTGAAACAACACAGAATTTGTAGAGAAGGACGGGTAGATGGATGAAAGCAGAGGAGAATCAAATCTGCATATGAATAAACTGTAAAGCCCTCATTTCTGCTTTCTGATACAACTCTGCAACACCTGATTGTTTCTAATTCAGAGTGATTACCATGTGGTTACTCGTTTGACAAAAATGATCCGTGCTCCATTTCTTGTCATATAGATTACTACAATTACCTACACACTGGCATTAGTCAGCCTTGTTCTGCCTGCAAATTGCTTACAAAATTTTATTCCTCTGCTGCTCAGCTTCTCACTGGCACTAAAAACACCAACCCTAATGGCAGACATCAAACATGCAAAACTCTACTACTGTGCCTTTTCTTTTATTTTCTTTTTTTTCTTTTTCTTTTTACATAATTACAAATTATGAGGTGCAGAACTGTTCGATCTGGACTGAAAAGAGAGACCACATTACTCCAGTCCTGACCTCTTTTTCTTTTGGCATCCAGTGGAGCCGTCTGATTTCAAGGCACTCAATAGTCTGGCCTCTCTGACCTCATAAACCCACAAATAGAGACTGTCCTCTCAAGAAGAAACACAGAATCGGTCATTTCAAGCACATTTCAGCGAGCGGCGTCCATGGAAGCGACTAGTCTCTAACAAACAATGGCAGCTCCCGAGGAGGTTAGCGTAGATACTGTGATGGCATCAGTTATATCAGAACTGGAGAGTATTTCTTCACTGAAAGAAGAGCAAAGAACCACGCTGAAGGCTTTTCTCTGTGGACAAGATGTTTTCGCTCTTTTTGACCAGCTTCGGCAAGAGTTTGATCTGATTGGTTGATGTTAGGCCATGTTAGATATGACGGACAGATGGTTCATCCAATCACCTGCCAAATGTTTTTTGAAAGTGCCTGCCCTTTTTCCAAACAATTCCTAAGGACAACTTCCCAGATGGTTTTGTGTAACACATCATCTGATGCATTAGGTTACAATATACCACCATCAGGTAGTAATTTTAACCCAAACTGTGATCTTTCCCTAAGTCGTTTTTAGGTCTAAACATATAAAAACTGCATAACGTCATCAGATCAGAAAATGTTTTACTTCTAAAACACAGATTTTTTTTTAATGTAGGACAGTCCAGACAGTGCTGCTGCCCCCTCTAGGATTGTCAGTCTTGCAGAGACTTTTGGCAATGAGCAGACAGACACCCATGTTCATGTCTTAATCAGGTCCTTTGACACACCCCTATGCTGTGAGGCTAGCTGTTGCTTGATCACTGCAGTTTTAATACCTTTTTTAATTAATGCCCAAGCGCCGACCATTGAAACTGAAGGACTACATTTAATTTTTCATGCATGAAAATGTCTGGCAAGAGATGCAGAAGTATCCACTGTCATACCACCAGACTGAAGAGCAACCTCTTTTTTTATTTTATTTTTTTTATTTATCTCTACAATAGATTCTAATCAATCAATCAAAGAGAGAACTACAACAAAATTTCATTTCTAGGTGCTGGACTATAAACAAGCCAGGAACTACCAGATATGGGGCCTTACTGAAAAAGTACTTGCTGTATTTGCCTTTTGGTGATAAAACCGACCAGACGACCAGTTTTGTTGTAAGGCTTGCTTTTTTCGTAGGTCTACGCTGCTCCAAAAGGCACCACCACCCCACAGAATGACAGACAGGCTGTACGGACAGCTCACATCTTGATATGTTGATGTGTGTGTGAATGTGAAGCCGTGCTTTGCCAGAGAAAAGAGCCTCTGCGCTCAGTCAGCCTCACCATGGTAAATAAAGGTTAAAATACACAAAAGAAAATGGTTTGCCATGCTCCTCTGGAGGCTCTGAGCACACTTTTTCCTGGGTAAATAAAAGTCAGAATGAAAGCTTTGGAAGCCACTGAGCTTGGCCCCATGGGTAATCCTTCATACTGAAGGAAACAAGCATACAAAAACAGAGAGAGAAGCAGAGAGGGAAAACGAAGGGGGAATGACAGGGGAGTGCGGAGATAAAAAAAGAGCAAAGAGGGAGGTAAAGTACATATGAGAAGGAAGGAAAGGGAAAGAGGGAAGGATAAGAGGATGAGACTAAGAGAGGCGGTTAGCAGGAGGTAGAGAAACGGAAGGAAAGGAGAGGATGAAAGAGACAGAAATGTTAGAGGGAGTGTGGATAGAAGGCTGGGGGAGAGCGGCTTGGTCAGTCTGCGCTGTGTTGCCAGATCTCGCAACTTTGAACTCACAAGTCTCCAACAAATTATGCTTTATATATTTAGGGCCTGAGCACTGAACACCCCACACCCCCCATTCTTTTCTTTTCTCCAGATGAATCACAATTTTGAGAGTCTAAACATGCTTGAAAACTCACCAAACATGGCATGTGTCCAGGGGCAGATCTATGAGTTGAGAACAGGGGCTAAGCCCAGAGACTGTGACCCTTTCAGCACGCACAGAGCTAACCAACATGTTTTGCGCCTCTACTGAAAAAGGCAATGAAAAACACATATTAACACATAAATTCACACCCTTTAATGATGGAAACAAACATCTTAACTCACTCAAGATTCAGTCGACAGCTGGTTGACGTCACAGTTCAGATCACTGTCTTATAAGATCCAGGAGCCGAGTGCACTAGCTCGGCGTACGACTGGGTGTAACGTGATGTCCAACTTAGAACGACGCAGGCATAAGTTGGAAATTCAGACTTGTATCCATGGTAATTTTAACAGAATCACACAGCCAGAAAAGAGAAACAAGAATAGCAGCACGTTTTGTTTACGGGATGATTAACGAGAGGACACTCAGAAGAGAAAGAGTCATCCATGACAGGACAGCCCTGCTCGATATATATTCAGAAAGTGAGCTGATAAAGAGGTTTTGCTTTGGCAGACAAGTACTGTTTGAGTTAATTAAAGTGCTCTCCCCTCAACTGCAGCATCTGTCGGACAGAAACGCGGCGCTGTCCCTCACCCCGCAAGTGCGCTCAGTTTTTATGCCAACGGAGCTTTTCAAAATACTATGGGATACGGATATGGATAAATGCATAATAATGCTTTGGGTAGAAGTGTGTTGCTCGGCAACAATCATCAATTCGTGTGTACTCACGTGGGCATGCACTTTCAGACCAGGTGCAGCTACGACCATTGTCAGTCAGGCTTGGTCCACTTGGTGTAAATTCCAATCACAAACGTTGGACATAGTCAAGTCCAGTGTAAGAGTTAGGACCTTCATTTTTACGCCCAGCTGATGCACTCTGCACCAGAAGACTTGCCTCCACTTTCTGTGGATGGCGGTGCCGGTGGCTTTTCGGCAGCTTTTGGCTACTTCAAGTCAAACCGTGCTGCACTGATTTGCATTTTCATTACCACTATTTAGTGCGCCGAGCCGCATCTGAGATGGACCTTCTGAAGTGAAGCCAAAGCGAACCTGACATGCCTCCGAGTGGGCTGCAGTGACATCTCGCCGACCACGTGCCGACCCTCCTTTCTCCCTCTTGAAGAAGCGAGTGTTGTACTCAGCTCATGTGTGTGCAGGAGAGCAGAGAGGAAGACGTTTTTAAAAGTCCCTCTGAGAACAGGTATCTGTATTATTTCACCATTTCATATTCGCCTTCAGCCTTGTTGGAGTCGTGTTAAATTACTGCTGATGAAACCCCCGAATAAAGACATTTACTGTTTGTGCTGTTTCACAATAAAAGCGTTTAAATTGCAAGACAACAGGGGACTTTTATTGCAAAGAATTTAAGAAAACAGTGTGTTATCCCAGAGACATGTATGAATGGTTTATCCACGTCTTTATAGCCGCTCAGCTCGAGCCTCCTTGAGCTCGTCTTCAGGTAAAAGACACACCTTGAAGTGGGTCTGTTGTAATGGAAATGCAATATGTATGGAAAAGCACGAGTGAGTATGAAACACTTGTTCAAGCTAAATGCCCATTAGTGGCATATTACTGCCGCTCTGTTACACTCCAGTACTGCACACTGACATGCAGAGAGAGAAAGAGAGCTTACTGAGCTGAAACCATCTTGTAACCATCTTAATAGGACCATACTGGTGTCATCAGCAAACAAGATAAGAAAAGAACATTTACAAAAATTATAATAAACCTATCACATTATATAATACACTACTTATCTTGTTATAAAATGAAATGTTTGATTTTTATAAGTAATATCAACATTATTTGTTTGTTCTAAATGACCTCAGTCTCAGCAGAAAATAAAAACCATCATGTATCTTCCTGCAGATGTAATCTTTATTCTGGAGGAACTCAGACACAGCAGCATCTTTGTTTGATGTGTGTATTATGTAAGACCAGAACTTGAATTGCATTTTTTTTTTACAGTTGTTTACACACTAAAATGAAAATTTTCACACAATTAACAGATCTTTACACTCAAGAAGCAAAACACGTGTCCAGAGTTGCACAACAATAAGCACAGACTCTGTTTCACACTTTTTGCTAAACATTACACACAGTGATTTGCAAAACTCTACACACATTTTCACACCTTAGACACAGATAAGGATTGTGAGGTTACTTCCTTCTCACTCAGCTTGCCAATGACCACTCTAATGAACAAAGTGGATAATCACATCCACCAGGTGTGGAAGCACACATGTGCTTAATTGAAAATACAGCAGTCAGGTAGGTGCTATAAAGGGCAGCAGGTGAGTTCAACAAAAATGGAAGGAGTTAGAAGAAGAAGAGTGAGAATGAGAGGGGGAGCTCAGGAAGAGGAGAAGGAGGAGGTAGAGGAAGAGGAAGAGGAGAAGAAGGAGGAAGAGGAGAAGGAGGAGGTAGAGGAAGAGGCCTATTTTGTTCTGATTTTCGATTGATATGTTACTGTAAGTGAGTATGGTAAGAAATAAATATTTTCAGTCTGCAGCATCAGTGTTGTGCAGTGTTGGTAAGTTTATAGTATTTGTGTACTTTCTCTGTATACCTCAAAGTAATCATGAAGAATGTTGTGGGTTTGTCAATATCTTTTTTGTCATCTAAATGATCCCTTACATAAAAATGTCTGGCAAAAAAGTCGAGCACATGCTATTTCCTAAAATAGGGGTTTTTACAAATGTGTTTTGTATTTATCACAGTAGTGTGTAACTGACTGCAATAGTGTCTGATCATTTGAAGACTGTGTTAGTGAGATGAAAACAAAACAGCATTTTTATAAATATGTGTATATTTTTTAAATATGTGTATATGTTTTGACTGAAGTGTGTCATTTTGCAAACAATCTAGGAGTTCTGCTAATTGAGTGTGGTGTTTGGATAATTGTGTGAATATTTTGAAAAAAGGAGCCCTGTTTTCGTGTTGAGAGCGGTGGAGGGGTGTCAGGAGGATGAGGAAGGTTGGAAAAGGGAAAGAAATGCAGACGAATGGTCCACCAATTATCATCCAATCCACACGAAGGAAAAAGGCTGTTACTTCCCAGAGAGCAGAACTGAGAAAAATGACTTTAAAGTTTTCTTGTTGTCGAGCCAAAATGGTTGCAGATAATTGGATATGTGATTTTAATCCTGAACTCTGATTTGACCTTTGACCTTTATTTGGAAGTTCCTGTATTCTGCCTTAAATATTGGGTCATACCAAAGCAAAAGGCAGTAACTTCTATTTTATCTCATCACTTAAACTTTAAATAGCAGTATGACAAATATATTATATCTTTTACAGTTATATTACTGTTCTTATCATTATTAATTTACAATAGTTATAACGATATGCTTGTGATGTTCCAAGTAACTTTTTAAATCAAATTATTTCAGTGCTTTTGGGATGTTTCTGAGCATTTGAAGCTACTAATATTTATATTCTAATAAAATAAAAATTTGAATTTTAAATATAAAAGCAGTATGTTGCAACAGAAAAAAAGTTTAATTCATTTTAATGCAATACTTTTTTTTTCTCTTTACCTGGGATCATAGATGTTGTCATGGTGAGTCTGAGAGTTTTAAGTATGTGGTCTTATTTTAATATTATACTCCAAAATACAACACATTTGAGAAAAGACATTTGTCTGCATGACAAATGATGTCTTTAATGTCACAAAAATGATTATAACTTATATTTGACAAAAATGAAGTTACGGCCTTTGTCCTTTGAGGGGCAGCACAGCAGTGCCCTCTGTGTGTATCTGTGTGTGCACAATGCTAATAATGCTAATAACAGAAGGTATGGTGTGTACAGTATGTAAGGGATAATGCCCTTTGAGGTGTCCATTATCAGAAATGAATGGACGACGTGGAGGCGTGAACCGTCCGACGCGAAACTTCGCTTCCGCTAAGTCCATTCATTTCTGATAATGGACACCTCAAAGGGCATTATCCCGCTTATACCATGGTCACTTACGAAAGAAATAAATATTAAATCAATTATTAATACGTTAATGTTGTTTTTTACCGTTAAAATCGTAAGTTTTTCACAAGAAGCGGCTGAGTGGACTATTTAATATCTCTCGTTGTGACGCGTTGCCAAGGTAACCGGCTCTGGCCACAGAACCTGCAGCTCGGTCGGCCGCAGCTGTTATATTAGTCTTCTCTCTTTCTCTTCTGCTGCATCCCAGTCTTCAAAATTATCAAATTCGCCAAATAGGTTAAAGGAAACTATAAAATCACTC
>JAJHUR010092544.1:0-10583 GCA_027495735.1 Lutjanus campechanus
ACGTGGACGTGGCTTCAGGAGGTTCTTGATTTCAATCCCAGCACAAACATGTATTCTGTTAAAGTGTCTTGAACAAGACACTGAATGTGTACCTTCTAATTTATTGTTAGTGACCTTGAATAAGAAGTAAAGGATAAATGGGTGGGTTCTTCTTCATGATCCATCAGACAGAGATGTTATGTGGTGTAGCCACATGCCTGCCATGTTTGGGCAGTCGTATGGTACACGTGTGCTGATGGTAAGCTCTATACCCCTGTCAATGGTCAGTGTGTGTTCCCAGAGGCTTCCAGTGGTGTGACTGCGTGCAGCACAGATATGTAGTGTTGCATTGCTCAGATAGCTGCCTGCCTGGCTGCGACCTTTCTGACAACGGCATCAGTAGTGGCCGTCAGCCAGAGAACAGACACCAGAAAGGCTGATTGATGATATGGACAACTGGGCCTGGAGAAGACGGGGCACTGGCAAGGGTATGGGGGATGGGAGGGGGGAGGACGTGCTACACGCTACTGTGCACGGCACAGTCTCTCTCTGTCCTCCATCAGAGAAAGGAAACTCCTTTCTTCCTTACGTCACCTCCATCCAACTGAATTATTTCCACTCCCTACTTCCTCTACTCAGACCGTTCTTTTTCTCTCAATTTGCCTTCCTTTTCTCAAAACTTTCTTCAGTCTTCATAAGCACAGAAATGAAAGGTCTGATCCTTGGACCTCCTTATTGCAAGTTGCACAGATATTAGTTGGTGGTTTGTGGTTTTATACATGATTTCTTCCTCACTGACTACTGCTTGTGACTTGTAGCAATGTATGACCAGGTAATTCAAGTGCATTCTGGGGGATAAACTTGTACCAGTGTTGCATAGAAAATAAGTGACGATGCAGCCTGAAGCAGGAAAACACATGAGCATCTCCCAGCTAGAAAAAACACAGTGCAAAACCAAGATAACACTGGACTTGTTGGGGACACAGCAAAAAAATGGTACCATTCTCTCCTGGCAAGTCTGCTGAAATTATACTTTCTGTCAATAAGAATGTTAGGTCCACTATGGTCTATGTGATGTAAACTTTGTCATCAGTGGGTGTACATGTAAGCTCGGTGCAGACTATGGCTGCCCCCTCATAGTCAACTAAACCATTAGTTGGTGAGAAGAGTCTTAGTCGACACGGACCCTTCCTCTGTAGACAGAAAGTTGAGTAGATTAAGGCCTAAAGACAGATTGTTACTCTGATTACTTGGCCTTTTAAACTGACTGAAACATGAAGATGCAAATCACCACCTTTCCGAGAACCCTGAGAAGTACCTGAAAGACGTGCAGTTTAACATGGATTGAGTGAACCCCTCATTATTCATTTTGTCAGCTAACTGTATCGAATAATAAACAACAACCTGCTCACTAATCTCCCACTGACAGATCATTGGATCTTTATCTCAGATCACTACAACTGTCTTGATTACTGGCAGCCTGAATGTCTGGAACAACTTGCTGGATTCTACATCTGGCCCCAAAGATCATCTCCTGTCTCCTTTTCCTCCCCGCCCTCCTCCTCTATTTGCTGTTTGAAGAGGAAGTAAAGACACTGGATCCCCCCCAACAGGTGCAAGGGTGTAGCAATGCACGCTGGGTCAGATCAAGAGGCAGAACACCTCCTGCCTCCCCTGTGACTACCAATCCCCGCTGCCTACCCTCCTCCCAACGCTTTCTTGCTTTTGGACTGTTGTCTTTTCCAGATGGTTGCAATCAAGTTGGTCTCAGACCTTTTTTTACGAGGACTCAAGACTTTCCCCTCCTAAATTCTTGTCTTTATTGGTTAGCATACCCGCATGTACACTCAACACGGGTAGCTTCAATAAAGCCGCACCTCCTACCAACAATAAAATCTAGTAGGCAACATCATCCAAAACCCCTGTTCTTGCCTTGATTCAGTTTGGAAGTCAGCACATTTTCAAGTCAGAGATCAGATTGTAATCTTGACATATGGACTAAATGAAAACAGGTCTGTGGATTTTAGCATCATCCAAAGAAAACTTTATAAAGAATTTCCTTTCTCTATATTTTGACTACATTGTCTGACCTCAAGAAAGTTCAGTATCACAACATATTTTCTTTTTCTATTTGAATAAAAATCAGATTCGGGGATTAAACTTTTGAAAACTTGGGCATAAGTCCTAACCAAATAAAATGATGGAAGGGATATCATCCTAAAGAGATCTAAGAAGGTTTGGGAGGCTGTGTTTGTCTTGGACACACACACATACACACACTGCAAAGCTGAAAAATGGCTTTGTTCCCCACGGTGGGTGAGAGGTCCTTGTAAAAGTTGCTGAAGAATGTGTAGCTCCTGTACGTCTGGAAGGACTGGTGGCTGTTTATACTCTCCTGTCACGTATCCCCCAGGCAAGAAGGTCACAAATGGGGAAATGTGTCTTTGTATGTAGGGGATAGACCAGAAAAAGACACCTGAACAAAAACATATGAACTGGATCTTGTAATGTGCTACCCAATTTCCTTATCTCCTTCCATGGGGCCTTCTGTTTCAGCATCAAAGTGTAAATCAAGGCAGCATGAGGCAGAGAAAGAGAGTGAGATCGCTAATGTCCAGAATGCCCTGACTGGTCCAGAAATAATTTAACATTTTTGTGTCGAAATATGGACTCTGTAGTGTTCTAAGTTCTGAGGCTGCTTACACAATTTATTATGTAACTTTGCTTTCTCTCACACCTCATGAATTTTCTCCTTTAATTAGTACCATTTTTTAACCTATACATGTGCATTAAAAGGCCTTACAGCTCTACTGCCTGGTGTAAACAAATGAAATAACAAGCATCTGTTATTAGAACATATAGGTTATCACGTAGAGCATCATCGTAAACAATTTATCAAATAAAAATATGTACTTAATTTGTTAATTAACACCAGAATAGCCAAGGTGGTCATTTTGACAGTTTTCAAATTTATATGTGTAATAACTATGTTGGATTAAAAAGTACCATGCTGCTGGTACCTGACTTTTCTTAAAAGTTTCTGTAATTCAAAAATTACACGAAAGGCAAAGAAAACATGATAATTTTTACTTATTTCAGCCAAAGATGGTCATATTGATCACAGAAATTGACATTGTTATATTGTAACTTTTTGCACGGTTGCAGATGCATCTTACTTGGGTCTCAATTTCCAATTTTTCCTGACATTAAAATACAAATAATTAAATAATTAGACTCAAATAAAGATAAGGTAGGGGAAACCAGGGACGTTTGAAAAAATTTTGTCTCAGCACTTTTTGTGTTAAAGCTCTCAATTTAAAAAAAAAAGAAGACATACCCTTATTACAAGTAACAATGTTTCTGACTTTTTTTGCTTTCATTTTTTTAAAACTCATTTCTAGCCTTTTCCCATAGGCTACAATTATTTTTTGTGATGGTTCTGGGTGGAAATTTATTATTAATGTCAAAATAACATGTTTATAATTTTATAAAATACATTTAACTGTTTATTGCTCTGAATAATTATAGATTGATCTAAAATTTGATTTGGATTACTGAAGGTTATAATTCTTCCTATGCTGTTGTGAATCTATGCAATCATTACAGTTTACCACACACGATGACATTCATATTGATAAATATATAAATATATTTTACAAAATTTGCATTTTTACAGTTAATTAAAAATTAACAGAATAAATGCATTAATCTCTCAGTCTGGTATTAGAGTTTGGAAGTCAAAGGTTTGTCAAAGTTTTGTAATTCTGGCACTTATATTTTATAATATTTAAATTCAAATAAATTCATTTCATTTAAAAAATACTTTACTACTAAACATTTGGGGAAATAAGCTCATTTCCTTTCTTTCTGAGAGTTAAAAAAGAAGGTCAACATCCATCTCATGTTTTCATGTTAGACAGAGCTGGAGTCAGGACACGGTTAGCCTAGCTTAGCATAAAACTGGAGGCAGAGGGAAACAGCTTGCATCATCAACACCTCTCATATTGACTCATTAGCATGTTTCTTGTTGTTTAACCTGAATTTTAATAACAGCCTGCCGTGGTGTTTGTGCACAGCTTCCTGCATCCTTGCTGTCATAATGTGGTTGGTAGCTTTTGTTCCTTCATGCCATATCTGGCAGCTCACACTCCACAGAGACACTGTACAGAGGTTTGGGGCAGATGGATAAACTTGTTTGCCAAAAATAGTTCCAGCACATAATTACCCCTAAAGCCACAACTTGTTTTTACATTTCTCTTAGAATAAAGATTATACAAACTAGATAGTTTAAATGGTTAAATATGTAAATAACACACTTTTTAACTTTGGAAAGAGTCAGACTAGTTGTTCCCCCTGCAAATATGAGATTGATATGAATCAGTCAGGGAACTACATCAAATTTTGCCATACAACCTTGTTTTGTAAAGATAAATGATTCTCTTGTATCTTATAATTTGCTCATCTCACTTGTGTATTTTCCAGAGTGTTGAACTAATAGTTTAAAGTTGTTTTGATTAAATAAGTAAAAACTAAATTAATAAGTTTAACTGAAGGCTCTCCAGTCTAAATGATGTGTCACCTTAACTTTATAGTGAGAAAAGTGTCAGGTTGGCTGTTCGTTTTTCCACATAATAGTGTAGAAAAAACACAAAGACACATTGTAACTTTAACCTAATCTAAGTGAAAATATTGTGCCAATAAAACACCTAATAAACACCCAATGAAGTGAGCAAAACTTAAAGAATAATGTCCACCATACAAAAGTTCTTGGTGAGGTTCCAGAAAGCAGCTCTGTTTGGCTCGTAGCTATTACCCCTACATTTCCTTCTCTTTTTTTGTCTCTTTCTCTAAATCAATTCATTTGATGAACTCCTCTTTCCAAGCCCAATTACCGGTAACCATGGAGGCCTGATAAAACCGGTCTGACGACACAAATGTTTCCTGAGAACACAAAGGGCCTTTTATGCAGCTGATGCCCCAGTCACTATTGAAATGCCGATCAGTGTGTGAGCATATTCTGCCAGGATTATGATGAAAGGGGAAAAGGACGAAATGTACCCTTGATACTGTTGGGATGGAGATGTTGGGCTCTTACAATGTATGCTGGACTTATTGCATTGTCAAACATGTCTGGGATGTTGCTGTGGTCTATTATGTTTCTCATTGCTGGTGTTGGCATTATTGTTCTTGGCACAAACCCTCCTTCCTTTTGACTGTGCATATGACATCTATATCCACATTGAGGGGACATAAACCTGTCCACTAACTCACACTGTGGGGACTCAGTTCCCTTATGGGATCAAAAAGCTGGTCCCCACAACAGAAATTATCCAATTTTACACTTAAGACTGGTTCTAAAGAATGTGTTTTTGATTTCTTGTGCTCTCACCAACACTTGAGGGATGTTGCTGTGCTCTCTTTATGTTTTTAATTGCTGGTGTTGACATTGTTTTTCTTGGCACAAACCATCTGTTCTATGTGAAATGTTGGAGAGGAACTGCTTGGAAGGTGATTAAGAACTAGCCAACATCATGACATTCATTCAGTTGACATTTATACTCACATTGTGGAGACATTAGCGAAGGACCCACCTCACTTATGGTGACAAAAAAAAGGTCCCCACAACAGAAATCATTCAATTTTGCAGTTTGGACTGGATTTAAGGTGAAGGTTAGGTTAGGGTTAGGCATATAGTGGTTATGATTAAGGTTATATTTCCAGGGAACGAATGCAAGACACTGCAGTGTCCCCTTGTGTAGTGCAGTTTTGTGTTTGCCCATTTGTGACCTGCTTGGCATCATTTTTCTTGGCATAAATCCTCCTTTCTGTGTGGAACAAAGGAGAGGAGCTGCTTGGAAAGTGATTGTGAACTGGTCAACATTTACGACAATCCTCCAACATAATGTTTATTTAGACTTTCTAGGCTTTCTTATGTGAGTGTGACATCTATCCCCACATTGTGGGGACATAAACTTATCTACTCATTCACATTGTCGGGACCCACCTTCCTTCTGGGGACTAAAGCTGGTCCCCACAACATAAATCATTGAAATTTACAGTTAAGAATGGGCTTAAGGCTAAGTAAGGGTTAGGCATACAGTGGTTTTATCTCCAGGGAATGAAAATAAGATGCTGTAATGTCCCCTTAAGTAATGCATTTTTGTGTTTGCCCATTTGTGACCTGCTTGACATCATCTTCCCTGGCACAAAGTCCCCTTCCTATGTGGAACAAAGGAGAGAAGCTGCTTGGAAAGTAATTTTGTACTTGTCAACATCATGATATTCAGTCAACATCAGTGCTTATTGAAACTTTTTTGGTTTTTTACTGCATGTGTGGCATCTATTCCCACATTATGGGGACATAAACCTTTCTACTCATTCACATTGTTGGGACCCACCTTCCTTCTGGGGACAAAAGCTGGTCCCCACAACATAAATCATTGAAATTAAGACTGGGTTTAAGGCTAATTTTAGGGTTAGGCATACAGTGGTTATGTCTCCAGGGAATGAATATAAGACACTGTATGTCCCCTTAAGTAATGCATTTTTTTGTTTGCCCATTTGTGACCTGCTTGACATATTTTTTCTTGGCACAATCCCTCCTTCCTATGTGAAACAAAGGAGAGGAACTGCTTGCAAAGTGACATTCATTCAACATTGGTGCTTAACTCTTTTGGCTTTCTACTTTATGTGTGACATCTAGCTCAACATTGTGGGGACATAAACCTTTCCATTCACTCACATTGTGGGGACTCACCTCCCCTATGGGGACAAAAAGGTGATCCCCACAGCATAAATCATTCTAAATCATTCTACAGTTAAGACTGGGTTTAAGGCTAATGTTAGGGTAAAGCATACAGTGGTTATGTCTTGAACAACACTGTAATGCCCCCTGAAGTAATGCATTTTTGTGTTCACCCATTTGTGATCTGCATGACATCATTTTCCTTGGCACAAACCCTCCTTCCTATGTGGAACAAAGGAGAGGAACTCCTTGGAAAGCTGGTCAACATCATGACATTCACCCAACATAATGATTATTTTGACTTTCTAGGCTTTCTAAGTGAGTGTGACATTGTGGGGACATAAACTTATCTACTCATTCTCACTGTAGGGACCCGCCTTCCTTATGGGGACAAAAAGCTTGTCCTCACAACATACTGTAAATCATTCAATTCTACAGTTAACAGTGTTAGGGATACTGTGGTTATTTCTTCAGGGAATAAATGTAAGACACTGCACTGTCCGATTAAGTGACTGTAATGCAACTCTTATGGGGACAAAATGCTTCTTTTTACAGTTAAGACTGGATTTAATGCTAATGTAAGACACAGCAATGTCCACTGAAAGAATGGAAGTGCGTGTGTGTGTGTGTGTGTGTGTGTGTGTGTGTGTGTGTGCATGAGCCAAAAAGAAAGAGAACTAAAGAACATTGTTTTTTCATATCATTGTCTGATGTGACATCCTGAGTGATGACTTGGATATTTTTGGATGAAAGCAATGTGTTATTGCAATAACAAAAGATGATACTGCAAAGAAGTAAGAACTGTGTGTTTATTAAAGCAAAAGGATGGTACTTGAAGTTTGAAGACCAAAATGGGGACAAACATATGAATAAATGGGACACTAATATGAGTTTTTAAGGCCAGAATTGATGCAGATATTTTTGGATTAAAGATATGTACAAGCAGTAATGCCAAGAACATTTCACTAATTTAATTGCTGACCTAAACTTTCCTTATACTTCTGAATAGTTCTTAGTTTGGACTGTAAAATTTAAAATAGTCTTCTCCTTATCTTTGTCTATTTCCAGTGTTTCAGCAGCAGGCTGTCCATAGCCCTCTGGAGCAGCAGAAGCAGAAGCAAAAGTCAGGAGGAGGAGGACCCATCCCCTGTCAGAACTGTGGGAAGCCCTGCAAGGGGGAGGCACTCCGCGTCCAGAACAAACACTTCCACATCAAGTGCTTCGTCTGTAAAGGTATGTAACGGCCAGCTATCACCTCGCACCTCTGCACTGTCACCCAACAACCCGCCCTCAGAGACTGTAAATAGACTGTGTATCTGTGACTGGCAGTTTGGTTGTAAAGCAGAAACATACCTTCAGAGGGGAATCAGTACTTTTTAAGGATATGTAGAACAGATAAAAGCAATATGGACCTTCAACTGGGAAAAAGTACCTTTTTGTAGATTAGACAAAATACTTTTACATGGTCCTTCAGAGGTAAAGACACCTTAACATGGCCATGGAACTTTTCCAAACAGAAGAAACACTAATATGACTTCTCTCTTTGAATAAGGATACTTGGCAAATTAAGAGCTTTTGAAATGGGGATTTATTTGGACTCTGTTTTAAATAAATTTAAAAAAAGACCTTTCACTATACAAGAGAAAGCACTACTGAGCTTAATTTAATACTGAGCTTTTCATGTAGACAAGAGACTGATTAAGAGCTCTTTCCAGGACAGAATCTATTATGAACCTTTTGGAGAGATGGCTACTATGGCTTTTTTTTTAGAAAACATACTATACAGCTAAGAATTTGGAGGTTTTGTGAAAAATTAGACTCAAACCAAATAACCATATAAGTAGAAAAGACACCGTGTTGAAAATGTACTAACATGATCCTGTAGGGGTCACTAAAAGAAGCAATAATATGGAGATATTAAAGGAGAAAAAATACATTTTTGAGAGGAGAAAAGTAACCATAAGAACCATTTTAAGTAAAAATGAAAAGAAATAAATATAGATCCGTTGAAACAGAACGGTGAATGTCAGTGTGGCATGTTCTATGTATATATAAAACTTTTTATATATATTTTTCTACATATTATGTATTTGTCTACATATTTAATATATATACATATATAATTTCTGCTACACATGATCGCATATATCACTAAGTATTTTATCCTTGTCAAATGGCAGAATTGTATTCTTGCTATTGGAAATGTACCACGTGGTGTAATCTTTGCATTATGGGTATTTATTTTAGGCGACTCTGCTCTAATGATTAGCAGTCTGAGGAAGAGCATCAAGCTCAAAACGTCACGCTAAATAAAATTGCATACGGGAGCTCTTTTGGTGTGCGGATCACTTTCTTCCTTTTCATAAGTGTGGCACGTTCTCCCATACTTTTTACCATGGGACGTGAGCGATTAGCATCTCAAGGCATTGTGGGATATAGCAGGCAACGTGGAACTGACCAGCAGCTTAAAGTTAATGCCGCAATAGTTTTCAGAAACTCTTACCAAAGAAAAACATACTCATTGGTATGGGCACAATCATTTTTAATATTTGCATAAAGTGTTGCTGAAAAATCTTAAACATAGAGTTTAATTTTTGTGGTTTCTGACTCTTTAATTTGCACTGTTGACCAATGTGCCAACCTTTGAGGGGAGAGAGAGAGAGCTGGAGAGAGTCCAAAGCAATTAGCAGTGCACCATCCACTGCCATCTACTCATCTGCCACAACATTAAAACTGATAGCTGATAGCTGATAGCTATAAATGAATAACACTGATGATCTTATTACAATGGCCCCTGTCAAGGGGTGTGATGTATTAGGTAGCAAGTGAACACTCTTCAAGTTGGTCTGTTGGAAACAGGAAAAGGGCAAGCATGATGATCTGAGCAACTGTGACAAGGGTCAAACTATAACAGGGAGTCATCTCCAAAACAGCAGTTCATGTGGGGTGTTCACAGTATGCAGTGGCTGTCCCAAAAAGTGGCCCAAAGAAGGACAACTGATGAACTGCGACTGGATCATTCATGCCTGTTTAATATTGTGTCATTGGTATCTAATATTCTACTAGAAATTTGTACGGTGTTATGGGTAAACTTTCAGGAAAGAAGGGGGTGAATGAAGACCCCTGTTCACTGCCAAAAGCGCCTACAATGGGCACCTAAGTGTCAGAACTGGACCATGGAGCAGTGTATGAAGGTAGCCTGGTGTTGACAAGGTGTTGACTTGGCCTCCAAATTCCCCAGATCTCAATCTGATTGAGCATCTGTGGGATGTGCTGGAACAGCAAGTCCGATCCATGGAGGCCCCAGCGTCTTGGTGCCAGATACCACAGGACACCTTCAGAGGTCTTGCGGAGTCCACGCCTCAGCGAGTCAGAGCTGTTTTGGTGGCATGAGTTGGACCTGCACAATATTGCAATATTGTCTATCAGTGGCTGATTAGTGCACAACCCTGCTTTGAGTGTTTAATGCTCCACAAAGAGACATAGCGTACATACAGTTATGAGGAGTTTGATGGTTCAAACTAGTCTCAGATGAACCAAGTCAACTTATTGCTGGTTAACAATCGAGTTACCTGGCTTTCTAATTTCTAATAGCTAGTTTGAAACCTGATAGTTAGCGAGCCAACTAGCTTGGAGAACTTCTGTGACTGACGAATGCTATCAAATCCACAGCTGGCTAGCATGTTTGTGGTTGCTGTAGCTTATCACTACATCACACAAGTATATAACACCAATTATATTACAACGATGCCTGAATTCACTTCCTGTCAGGGGTGGGATACCAATACCAAAAATACCAATACTTTTACTTGTAATTGAGTAATATGTTTGTAATGTGACAGCACTTGTACTTGAGTAC
>JAJHUR010092545.1:0-10854 GCA_027495735.1 Lutjanus campechanus
TTAGTGTGAAGCAGCCAATACTCGAGCAAACATTTAATATTCTGATATCCTGAAGCCGCTTTTTAAGCAACATTATGAAGATATCTAGAACCTGCATGGTTTGATAGAAACCCCTGTCAGACAGAGAAGCAAGCAATTATTGGAAATGTTGCATTGCTGGTTTCTAACCCATTTTCCTGCCAGTAGAAAGTCATTGATTTGCCATCTTGTTCCCTTTCACACTCAATCACTGCTGCTTTTTTTGCAAACCTTTCACAAGCTTTTATTAATCAGCTCCTGCAGAGAGCTCAGACTGTGGAGGAAGTTTGATGTCTTCTGTATTATTTGTTAATGGAAACATGGTGAGGCGGTGGAAGCTTTACAAAGACCTGCTGAGGAAGAGCAGCTGAAACATCTTTACTGGGAGAAACGACTTTAGAAACTTTTTCTGTCCATTTTAGGTAGATAGAGATAGATACTTTATTGATCCCATGGGAAATTTAGGCATCCAGAAGCTTATATGATGCGTAGAAAAAGACAGATACACACAGGTATACAAGAATGGAAATAATACAAGAAAAAAAATGGTTTAACCATTTATGAATTTTTGGTGCTTGTCAATAAATCCATTAATTCAACAAATAAAATAGTAATAAAATGTCCTTTTTTCATGTATATAGAAACAGCCTGTGTGCTGTTTTATCCAAACCTTCCAATGACTGATTTGAACCACACTTAATACTGCCATGTGAGGTTAACTGATTTCTA
Source organism: Lutjanus campechanus (assembly GCA_027495735.1). Taxonomy (NCBI): domain Eukaryota; kingdom Metazoa; phylum Chordata; class Actinopteri; order Lutjaniformes; family Lutjanidae; genus Lutjanus; species Lutjanus campechanus. Next base: position 748 of record JAJHUR010092545.1, read on the forward strand.
AAGCACGCCAATTTAAACCATTAGCTGGCTACAGGATAGGGTAATATCAGGAAAAAAGGGATTGATCCTAGAATACCATATTTTCAAACCCTCAAACTGGTACACTTGCGTGTACCACGTGGTCAGGCACAGGCAAAATCATAAAGGGCAAAACCATCATTTACAGTGATGTCGAGAATATACAAAAGAAATATAAGATAAAAGAACAATCTATATACTGTATGTATGTATATATACAAAATAATGAACAAGAAAATCAATTGAATAAAATAAATAAATACGTACAATTATTTCAGTGCTTAGCACACCTGCCAACAGGCGTAGTTGCAGAACAATGTGACTAGACTATTCTGAAATTAGTGGGGGTGAAAATAACATTAAATGTGTTTAAAGCAGGAAAAGACAGTAAATCAGTCTGCAATGATCTATTAATGAATGTGAGTCATTCTAACAGCTGTCCACAGCTGCTTTATACTTTACATGTCTGCTTTATACCTGAAGGCAGCAGCACCAGAGCACAGTGCCGATTCACAAGGCCGCTCGCTGTGTTTACCTTCATTAAATCACATGAAAACAACACCAGGCTGCCAAAATACAACGTACAAGGTGAGTTACATCAGAAATATTGCTAAAATTGCATCAGTCTGATGTAATCGTCACCAAATCAATTTCTTTATATAGCTGAGCTATTTCAGAGCAATGAAACCAGTGATGTGACTGGTCAGAGACTTTTTAATGATCACCATACCTGCTGATCTTCATTCAGCTTCACTCAGCACTGTTACATGTTGCCTTGCTGCATGTACGTAAACAAATGTAGGTGTGCATGGAGAGACACAGTCCTTACGCCAGTCCTTCCAACTTGTACTTGACATTTATGATTCAAACATCAACTAAGACTGCAAAATACTGAACTTGGGGAGAAGTGCATGCTTTTGCATCCCTGTCACCTCTTTAATTGTGGTAAAAAAAAAACCCCCAAAAAAACAGGACATTTTAGTGTTTCACAGATACCTGTTGGGACTTGGGATACCCAGTATGAAACCAGAACGTTCCTGGTCAAACTGGGACATCTGATCGCTAGAAGCTGCTTCTCGTTCTGGCTTTTGCTCCATCATCATTTCATTATGGTGAACAGACAGGTGGTGCCTATTCTTCCTCCAGGCAGCAGCAACTTTTGTAGGTGCTCCTCATGCACTTTACCTCCTACACTTCATTACCGCACTGAGAGCAGACTAGTTGTAACAAAGGTACAAATGGAAAACGCAGTGAAGTTAAAAAGTAGGGTACAAGCTCAAAAATATAACGTAATGTGTTACCACCCACCCATGAAAAATAGTTGCCTATTTAAATATCCAGCTAACACAGAGCTACATTAACATTTATTTGGAGTTGCTCTGTTGCGCTCTCCCTCAATTCCTGAGGAAAATACAGTATGTATCTAGTCTTTAGCTACTAAATTATTATTCATTAGTTGGTCATGAACCTGTCTATGTGCTGTTTGGTGCTGGGTAGATAGTGTACACTGGGTCTGTCAGAGTTTTTGTCACTGAAAACAGCTGCCTATAACATCTGGCAGTGAGACTGAGCCAAAACAGTAAAGGTGGGGGTCATAGTAACACCTTTCACATATGAGTTATGTGATCCATAGTTCATATAAAATATTGATTATAGCAGCTTTAAAACATTTTCCTTTTCAAACGTAAGCATAAAACTCCATCCAGCAAACCAGGAGCTTTGTAAACCCTGATCTGCTGAAAACATCAACCTAAATTTCAAAATAATTTTTTATGGGCATAGACCGATAAGCAAATAAACAATGTTATGATGTATGATGTTTTGGACGTTTCAGCTGTCACTGTGATATATCTGGAGACACGGTTGCACCGTCAAGATGTCTCCCGGCTATTTTGTGCCTGAAAGCATCATCTTGAAATTCTATCACTATATTGTGTCATTGTTTCATTTCAAGGTCTTGCAACAGAATTCAGACCGTGTGTCCCTGCTACATTAAAATCACAAAAAAACAACAGAGAAAACACAAATTTTAATATGGCATGTAAATTCATGTCACAATGGAAAGCAACTGATCTGGTTTCTAAAGACAAAGCTAAATAGCTGTTCTTTTACATTTGTTTTCATTTTATCATGGGCCAGTGAATGCATACATACAAATGTATTTCACTTTATTTCTTCATTTAATTTGTTTCAACTTGGCATCATAAAACCTAAAACAATCTAAGATTAAAAAACATAATAGCTAGAGCATTCATTGTGTTTGCAACTGAAAACTAAGGCTTCAGTCTTTCATGTCATCATGTAGCACAATTGTGATGTTACGTTGCATTGGGTTACTTGATGAAAAATACTGTCTGATTTTTTTATGTTTTTTTAATATCCGTGACACAATTTAAACTTCACTTTTAACTTAGGTTGCACAGATTATATGAAGCATTTGAAGATACATCACAATAAGTAGACCATTTCTATTGGAGGGTTCACGGCCTTGGCTGTTTCTGTTTACTGGTAATGTTGACATAAGTGCAGCATTTGCTTATGTAGATCTGCAACAATCAATCAATTAATCATCTATTAATTTAATTGCCAAATATTCTGATAATTGATTAATAATTTTGAGTCATTTTTAATTTAAAAAAAAGTGTCTTAAATGTCTTAATTGTGGTTTCTTTAGTCATCTTTGGGTTGTGGATGAAACAAGACATTTGTGGATGTCACCTTGGGCTTTAGGAAACAGTGACATTTTCTGACATTTTATGGATCAAACAACTAAGCAATTATTCAAGAAAATAATCAACAGATTAATCGATTATCATCACGTCTGTCTTCCTCTTGCCCCTTTATTTTTCCTGCGCTCGTGTTATCTGTATAAATCCCTCCTTATGTCTTTAAGCTTATTTGTGTCCTGTGGTTTTTGATAAGTTGACATGCTGCTTTCTTCAGGCCTTTTTCTCTCTCTTGACTGGTATCCACAGAGAGAGCAGACCTATATTATTGTGCACAAAATAGACAGCTAAATTAATATTCACCCTCAGTTTGAATAGGAGCTTCCCTTTGTTGTGACACTGTTTTCAATCCCTCTCCTTTGTATTCACTTGAACTTATTGCAATGAATGTAAAGTCGTGAATTGAAGCAGCCCCCAAAGCTCACAATTGTCACAATTAGTTGAAGTGGGAATGTTAACTTCACTCTTAAAATATTAATGCAGGCTATAACTTACAATTGTGAGATAATGAAATTTCAGCATTTATCTGAGCACTTCAAAAGCTCTTGGAATCATTTCCTCCCTCTCCATTTTCTCATTTTAATCCAAATCTTTTCTCTCTTTCCCTTGACTCATCGCCTGAATCATTCTCTCTGCCCTCCATCCATCCCAGGTCCCCACATTGTGCTCTTCTGCCTTCCCCTCACTGAGCGGCTTAGTTATACCGTGAGACTGTTGCTGGTTTTACAATAACTCTGTGTTCGTAGCACACAGAGGAGAACAGCGAAACAATGAAACACCCATTTCTAAAAATATATGAGATTATGACAGAACCTCCGGCGATGCTGCGTGAGTAGGAGACAGTGAAAGATTCAGTAAAAAAAAAAGAAAAGAAAAGGTGATTCAGGCGGATTGTGCTTTTGATAAATTTTAATGATCCGCTCTGACAGGGCTCCGAAAAAGCCGTGTTTTGGGTTTTTTTGTAATTTTGTGAGTCCAGATGGTGTAGTGGAGCACATGTTTTTAATCCCAACGCTTCCTTCTCACTTCAAGCTCAAAATGGCCAAAAAGCTGTGGACTGTCCACTCCCATATACTGAACATACACTTGTGTAGAAAAATGATAATTCTTCTTGCATTATGCAGCTCACAGTCACACAAAGTATTGTGGTGAAACAAAGACATTCAAATGTAACCTTTGCTGTGTGTGTCCATGATGTAAAGCTCACTGCTGTACGGTGAAAAGTGCCACACAGGTCATCTGCTTTGAATGCACTGGCATGGCTGAATATGATAAATGCATTTGTGACGGATAAAAACAGCACTGATGGTTTGCATTTCCATCTCCAGCCTCCTCCACAACACAACACCGTCATTTGTTTTCAGTGTGACTCATGTTTATTCCCAGTGGACCAGTGACCTCTTGTAGCTGTGTGAATAATGGTATTACCCACTGAGCTCCACTGCTGCCTGACACAGATAAAGACACTTTGTACAGAGTAACTCTCGATCGTTGCCAGTGTATTTTGTTGATGAATAGCTGAATAGAGGCCAACTGCTTCAGTCACAGTTTGGTTTCTTCCTCAGATTATTCAACTAAAAGATAATAACTCAGATTGGCAACAATGTCAGAAAATCTTTTCTCTATAATAGCAGATTGGTATGAAATCATTTCTACACGCATATTATGTTCAGAAACATCAAAAAGTTGCTCAGTTTCCCGCTGCTGGTGGGCAGTGGAAATGGTCCTTGGTGGTGATGCTCAGACAGCTCAGAATGTGCTGCTCCTAAAGGAGCTATGATGTAAGAACTGACCACCTGTCGAATTCATGCTCCAAACAAATACAAGAGCAAAGTCACACCCCTTCTGGTGTGCCCCATGGGACCTAACTTTGGAAAAAATGTGAAAGGGTTGTCCATGGCAAGAGACAAATTATTTTGTGATTCCATTTGAACTGCGCCACAAATGTTGTCAGTTTAAAAGCTCTTTTTTCAAGACAAGAAAGTCTCGGTTTGTCTTTTGTCTCGCACAATATGCGTTTCCTACACCAACATCAGTATTCCTTGTAATGTTGTCTCACCTGAAGTGTTTTATCCAGCGACTCCTGGTCCTTTTATTAGTCATGAAGAGAAAGAACAAGTGAGGCCATTGCTGTGTGACCACATCCCGGTACAAAAACATGCATTGTAGCTTCAGCGGCTAATGTTAGCTATAACGTCGCTTATACAACTTCTGGATGTCTTTATAATTACATATCTGCACAGTCTGATACTTAAACAGTTTGACAACAAACTGTGACTGTATTGACTTGTTAAATTATCTTTTAAACTGAAAAACATCATACCTGTGCTTCATGGCACAGTTTAACAGCGTCAAAAAAGAATTCATACTTTGACAACAGTTTATTTTTTCCAAAGTTAGGTCCCATGGTAGTCCACCAGAAGAGGCATAACTTCAGCTCTCCATTGGGGGCAGCGTATCACCAAAGTAATCACTAACTGCTGCTAACTAGGCTATAGCTACCATTATCTAGTTAGCTCAGTAAGCTATGCAGCTAGCCTGAGCTGGGGTGACGGCAAGGGCTGGGTGAGAACTTCAATACTTTTGTGGCACCAACCAAATTGCTTGACAGTTATTTTTTGTATACCACACTAATGTACTGATTTTCTTCCTTTAAAGTAAGTAATTGTACCTTAATGGTATCTTTGGTATCAGAAAAAGTAGCGTTCAGGAACCGAAATCAAAGCCAAAGTATCGGCATCGGTACGAGCATCAAACACTTTTGAAGCCTTAGTTACAGTGGGGTCATCGCTGAGGTGTCAGGGGTAAAACCCGGCAAGAAAACCACCTCGATGTTGTTGGATTGAGGGCAGACTGAACACTACAGTGACCCACTGTTGCCCTTTTGAGGTAAAAAGTGGTATTACGAGAGAGGATGAGCCGCGGCTGACTGGTTAGCATGCTAACTTCAGTAGATGTAAGTAGAATGCAAGCAGAGAGCAACAAAATAATAAGTTGTCTGACATCAAAACTGTATTTTACTAATTCTGTTGATCATTTTAGTTAATTTTGTTAATGTTTTAAAAGAACATTCTTACATGTAGCACCTTTAAAAATGTAGTTATCAACTGCTGGCCAGCTGGGGGCAGAAAAATATCCGAACATGCTGACTAATACACAGCCACATGCCCCAAATCTATACTACAAACAAATTGTATACACTACACTCTAATCTTTATCGTATACTGTTTAGAGCTGCAATGGTTATTCATTTATTCAATCAGTAAATCATCAGAAAATCAATCTGCAACTACGCTGATAATCGATTAATCATAAATGCTAAACATTCTCTGGATTCAGCTTCTCTACCGTGGCAATTTGCTCATTTATATGACAGTAAATTACAATGGGTAAAGACTGTTAGTCAGACAAAACAAGTGAATTGAAGACTTTACTGTGGCCTCTGAGAAACTCTGAGTTACAAGAATGGATGCCACTGCCAATTACACTTCACAAAGAAACAGCAGAAATGTTTTTCTGAAAGAATAATAGCTGTTTATTGTATTCTGAGGTGTTCCCGGAGCTTTTTCACCACTATCCAAAACTGATTTAATTTTGTATCAGTGAGCAGCCTCACGGGGAGGAAGAGCACTGTGCATCAGCAGCACAAACATCTGTTTTTTGTTTTGCATTGTATGCAGTATGCATAATTTTGTCACATTTTCATCATGAACCTGATGCACACTTAAAGCATGGTTACAGAGAGTATGTAATATGGTACCTTTTGCTCTGGTGTGTTAGCAGAGACCACATTCTGCATCCTTTTTAGAGATGCACGATTCCAATTTTCTCGACCAATTCCGATTTTTTTTCAAGGGTCTGACCTGCTGATTCTGATTCTGGTCTATTCCTATTTTCACTCTTTCTAAGAACTATAATTGACAGCATTCACAAACATGGTTGGATGTTGGAAAACAATGTTTTCCAGTTTAGGTTGAAATAAGTACTTCCATAAAGGAGAAATCTTTAATACTGTGATATGTCATCAGAGATCAAGGAAACATGCTAAGTTGAAATACTCACTGCCAGTGAGCAGATGATCCACTGTGACAACCTCTCACGGGAGCAGCCGATAGTCAAGAAAGATTCCAAGGAGCTGTGTGCTCTGCAGCTCAGACAATTGGAAAAACAGAGCGGAAAAACACTCAGGTGGGTCACCTGGACAAGAGGGAACAACACACACGATGCTGTTTCATCAGGAGATGATGCAGCAGCTGGACAATTCCAACCAGTGTCATGGAGACCAATTATGTTTGCTGGATTGTCTTCCACCTGAACACTCGAGCAGCTGATTTCCCAAGCTCCTCCTCCCTGGTTGAAGTTGGCCTAATCAGTGTAATCAGATGCTCTAGTGATTGCTCTGAATGTGACTCTGCATAAATCCATTTGCTGATGGCACATGATTAGATCAAACTACTGAACAAGGCGACTGCAGTGGAGTCAGTGGCTACGTTGACATGCACACTCATTTTCCACTATTATTTTAGAAAATGGCAATATTCAGAATTTGATTCAGGTCATACACATCATATTCCTGTTGGATATTCTGAATGAGGCCTTATTCTGATTGGAACATATTCTGATTAAGACATGAAGGATGTGCTGGTATTATTCTGGTTTTAGGAGCGTTCTTTCACATGTAAACAACAAATTCAGAATATTTGTCTCATTTGGGATTTTTTACTGCAGATTGTGACGCATGACCTCTTGCCTGTTTACAGTCACCTCTGTGTGTTTTAAACAAACCAACCAACCGTCAGTTTGCAGGGCTGATTAGAGATGCATGCACAAATGAAAAGCTCATATTTCTGGCCAGTAGGAGAAACACATAAACACTTTGAAAACAAAAAAGTTGAGAAAATGTTGAATTTCAAGGCTGCTTCAATTAAATAGATTTTGGAGTTTTGAGCCCAAACTTTTTGTTAACTTTTCTAAAAAAGTTTTTCCAACTAATAATGTTTTGTTGGATAAACTTTGAGTTTTATAAATTCACTGAACTGAAAGTGAACAATAGTCATTATAATAATAATAATAATAGTTTCAATTGCAAGCATGTCATTTTCAAGCACCCAAATAATGAAAAATCAGGCTCACAGCTCACTGTGTTTGGGGGTTTCTACAACTCAAAGATTCAAGTAACAGTAACTTATCTCAACAAAAGATTATAGGAGTTTGAATTCAATTCAAAACTCAAAAATCTAGTCACAATTGCCTTGAACCTCCGAGTTTGTTTTTTTTTTCTTTACAGTGTACTTTCCAGCATTATCAAACACGTGGATATCGACAGGTTTTTGTGCATGAGCAACTATCACGAAGCCGACCTTTTCAAGAAGATGATTAAATGAATGAAAGAGGGAGGCAGTGTTTGCAAAATCAAACAAGTCTGCCGCAGGTGGAAAACTTTTTTATTACTTCATGGCAGTGATCGAAAGTTCATCTTTACAGACAGCTGTTTCTTTTGAGTACATTGCAAAGTTTTTGACTTTTTTGTGTAGATTAAATTAATAGATAAAAAGACAGAAATTAAATGACACACACTCAATCTAGCAACAACAAAACAACTATAATAATAATACAAAAAAAAGAAGAGAAAAAAGGCAATAATTATAATAATAGTATATGTATGTAGGAGGAGGGGGAGTGGGAACATGTGCCTGTACTGCAAATCCTGGGTTAGATTAATGTAATTTAACATTCTACCAATTCTATCTTTAGGGCAGATCTTATTCATTTTTGTATGCAATCTCTATTTGTACATTAGTTTTAAAATTTTCATCAGCCATGTAAACAGCTTAGTAGCAATATAGTCTGTTTCAGAATAAGGGCAGAAACCAGACTCTTGTGTGAATGTAATCATAGTCACTGATGTCTGTTGAAACATGTCACAACTGTCCATTTAGACAGAGAATAATTGTGCTTTCACCTAAAGTAAAACATTCCCCCTGCTCATCTCTTGAAGATTAACATTAACACGATCAGACAGACATAAACGTCAGCGCTCACACTCTCTGTGCCGCCTTTGTAAACCTTGTTGCACAGGAGGAGAGGGAGGAGGAGGTGTTTTCTCACCTTCACCTTCAGAAGAGGAGAGAAGAGGAAAAGAGGAGGCAAAAGGAGTCTTCTTTGGTGCGCACACACTGTACCAGCTGACTGGGTGATAAATGATCTCTGGGAGAGACAGAGACGCAGGCAGACAGGGAGAGGAGAAATAACGACTGAATCTGAAGCCATACATGGAAGGCACAATGCAGTCAGACCATATTCTAAAATCCCTGTTTAACGGATCATGACTGAAGAGGATGCTGGTGAAATGTTGTCACTTTCACCTGGATTCACCTTGTCAGTCTGTTTCAGGAAACAAGTGGGTGGTTTCAGATCTGTCACAGGAGGAGATCAGGCAGAGAAGGGCGGGTGCACACGGCGTGGATTAGTGGATATATATGGGCGGATCGTATAGAGACGTACACAGAGCAAGAATCAGGGATGGAAGTGAAATACAGCTAAGCCTCGTGGTGACGTCCTGAAGACAAGCTGAGACCAAAGTGGCATTTTCAATCATGAGATATGAAATCCAGGCTGTGATGAGGTGCCTGTATCTTCACACAGACCACATTTCCGGGGATAAGTGGAGGAGTAGCTTATGACTCACAAGATATTATTTCGTCAATGTGATCATTAGAGGCACGTAGCTCATCAGACTATCAGCATGGGAACAATTGGCCTGAATGATCCCTCTTGGTTCCTAATAGATTTCTGAAAAATTTCCATCTGCATTGTAAAAGATCAGCGTTCGGTTAATCCACATTCTGTTCATGCCCAAGACAGAGAAGGAGAAAAGTGACTAAGCCAAATAATGAAGCGAGTTAAAGGTCCTTACCAGTTGGGTGACCAGATCCCAACAAAATGTGGGACTATGTTTGTGTGGGACAATGTGGGACACATTATCAAAGTCTAAAATTTTGATAATAAAAAATTAACATATCTGTTCTGCCCCTTAGCTCATAACATCTGCTTTGGCCTCTGGCGGATTCAGTAACACACAATAGTTTTTGTTGTAGCTGTATTTTGTTTCCATCTCACCAAAATCACACAGTCATCTTCACAGCCACTGGATAAAAGCCAGATTTTGGAAAAGTGTCTGTCCTGCAGTGTTTTGACGACTGAAAACTAGAGCCAATCAAAAGTGGGACAAAGTCTCAATATGTGGGACGGGGGATAAGGGATAAAAATGCTGTGCTGTCCTGCATAAAGTGGGACACCTGGTCACCCTGCTTACCAGTGTAGTGGTTTTTCATGTTTTAGCCAAATAACTACAATCAGCTCG
>JAJHUR010092547.1:0-12762 GCA_027495735.1 Lutjanus campechanus
GACGATGTCAAGACACATGTTACAACAACATGGCTTCAAAGTTAAAGAGTGCAACCACTAGTCTAGTCCTAAAACCAAGACCAAAACTGAGAGAGAGATGAGAATTCTTAACTCTCGTCAATTACTGTTTTCACTGTCAGGCATTAGGGGACGCTGTGATGCATCATCTGTCAAAACAACTGTCACCTGTAGAAGAAGAGAACCGTTGGAATGAGCAGCAGAAGAAGAAGATGGTGTTATCTAGCATGAAAACATTGATGCTCAGCTGCAGATCCGTGGGTCAAGAGAGCACCGCGACCCGGGCTCACAGCGAGGCTGCTCAAGCCGCAGGCCCTGGGACTCACGCCACAAGCGGGGCAGACAGCGCTCCACCCTGCAGGCCTCTCAGACAGTGTTTCAGACGGGGGCGGGGAACACACACAGCTAACGTTAGCCACACAGATGACAGTGATGTAACACGTAATACGAAGTGATAAAAAAAACCCAAATGAAAACGTGAAGACGATATTCTGCTTAAAATGTCTCCTTCACAAAAACGCTGTTTTCTCAGTTTTTTGTCTGAAAAGTAGATTTTTTGATGCAACCAAGCAACCAACATTTAAGTGCTTATTAAAAAAAAAAAGAATGAATGAAGTCTGAAACTAAAAGATCTGTTCTTTCTTTTCATATATTCCATGTTCACATATTCTTAGAACTGAATATTCTGTGGATGTTGAAAAATCTGTGAATTTTGTCAAAAATGCTGGCGCTGGCTGGCAACTTTTAATAAAAAACAAAACAAAAAAAAAACGCTGGCGGGGAAAGAGTTAAGAGAGAATGATGAGAATGAGTGGAAGTGTAAAGTGATCGTGGCAAACATCAGCCGCAGTATAGATTTCAGAATAATGACCAGCACCAACAGTGAAATCCTGTAACATCACAGTGAAAGTTGAGCCATCTGTAGTCGACCACAACCAGACACCAAGATATAGCACATCACGGGTGTAAAGGGGTCAGGACTGCCCTGTGCTGCTTTTACTGGAATGCAAAACTGTTCGAAGGAGTTCAGCAGGCTGCTCGGCCTCTTTCACACCAGCGTAGCAGCTCTGAAGACAGTCAGGAGGATGGGACGTTCGCAGCTGAGAGCAGCAGTGGCAGGGATTTAAGAATATTTTTTAAAGGCTTGTTTACTGCAGAACTCTCTTCACTTGTCTTCCTGCTGCACAACACCGTTAGCAAAAAATTATGAAATTATGAGACATTTTGCCTCCATTTTTGCCCAGTTGTCTTTGATTGTTACCATGGAAACACTGCTGTTGGCTCTGAGATGAGCCTGAGGGGTACGACTTTGGGTTGGATTCCCCGAGTTACCAAAAACATTCTCGATGTAACCTCGGGGGATGATTAAATGAAAAGTTGAGGTTTGGCATTATTCTTTTTTTAAATTTTTTTTAAATTAATTATTACTAACAAATCACATGAAAAAAACAACATGTCAACGAGTCTCTCAGTACTTTCTGACTTCTCCATCTGTGGTTCTCAGCTCCAAACGCATTGGTTCCTCCTGAAAATGTAGTTTTTGACAAATGTTTAAAGTTCAGAGAGTTGGGTTTATTTTCCCTAAAAAGATTTAACAAAGCAAATAACCAGAAATGAGCAGAAGATGCTGAAGCTTTTTTCACTCCTGTGAAGCGCACACAAATGAAGAGAACGTCAGTGGTGCTTTGGAAAGAGCTTCATTCGGTTTGACCGTTTTTAAAGCTAAACTATGCAGCTCACAGAAGAAGAGAGCTGAATAACTGAGAATGGTGGTGTGCATTAGAAAGAAATTAATATCAAGTCAAACAGTTCCTTGTGAAGTAATTATGTAATAAAAGTTAATTTAATTCATATAAAATTAACTTTTATTAAAATTTGATTACATGAGTATCCCTCTTATGACTGAAATATCATGTCAAAGCTACATTAATGTTTCATGTCAGCAAAAATATTCAATATCTACTGATTTTATGCAACATTTTGCACAATAATATCCATATTTAATGGAGCACTTCTGAACAAAAGCACACATTTAACACTCAGGCTTGTTGGACTTTTATTACACACATGTTGTATTGGAGCTGCAAAGATGAATCAATTTGTCATCAGTTATGAAATTATTTACCCATTATTCTGATCATTTTAATTGGTTCAAATAAAAAAAAAAAAAAATCTTAAATGTCAATCTGGCTTCTTTCCCTCTCTCTGACATTTGAAATTTGAGGACGTTGCATCATGTTTTCAGACATTTTATGGAACAAACAACTAATTGATTAATCAAAAAAATAAAAACAATGAATATAGCGAGGTGTGCTGGTGCTTCAGCCTCAGTTTTAAAGGGTTGCTATAGGCCCGGTGTCGCTGTGTTTGCTGAGTTCGACGCCCCAAAGCTTCAAATCTTTTTCAGCACAGATCCAAAGAAAGCTCCAAAGCTTCATAAGACTTCATTTAGCGGATCGATTCTGCAGGGTCGATACTTCAATACTCACAAGCTACTCATTTGGTATCGATTCCCTTTTTAAAATGTTGATAAGTTTAAAACATGGGCGGCTGCATCACTTCCAGACGTTTTCACTCTTTGTAAGTTTGTTGTATTTGTAGCCCTGACATGTTACAACATTAATTGACCCAGGTCACATGACCGTGGAAACCAATGAGGCACGAGGACCGAGGGAGCACGCACTGCACAGCCGCTAGCCGCACACACTTCACTTCCGCATCTTGTGTTGGAAGTGTCGCACAGCTGCAACACGTCTAACCTCTTCAAGCATTTTAAGACCCACCCTGAAAGTTTCACGGAGGCTGAACACAAACGAGGAGACGCCCAAACATCCACGTGTTCTGCGCCACCTGCTGTCCAACAAAAGACACTGCAGGAGAGTTTTCAGAGGCAGAGCTTATTTTTCTTGAACAAAATAATTCAGTATGTGAGTGGAAGTTGCCATGGCTTCTTGAAGGTTAAGATTAAAAAATCATAAAAGAAAGTGCAAATGTGCATAATTTAATGTTTTTATGAATGTATTTTAATTTATTATGTTTTTATTTTACAGTTTGTTCATTTAACTATTATTTATAATGTATGTATAGTATGTTTGTAAAATATTTGATGAATATTTTACACTTTATTGAACATTTATGCTTTTTTAAAAAGTGTTTAAAAAGTCTAATAAAATATTTTTTCTAAAAAAAATAATCTTATTTTGGAAAATCCCAGACCCATTTAATAAAGTCTTGATATCGGTGACAGTATCTGTAAAATTCTAATAAAAAGTATCAGCATCATAGTGAACTCTTCTCTAATTTCATCTGCCAATCACTAGAATTAACTTATTAAAAACTGAATTAACAGAAGTATAGGGCTCCACAGGAAGGTCAACCAAACATAAATCTACTGAAGACAATGTGAACAAAACAAGACACTAACTCTAATAACTGACCTTACAGAATGGGACATGAGGGCAGTTTATATACTGGCTCATCAGACCAATAACCACACACAGGAGAGGACAATAACTCAAAGACAATCCAAAGAAACCCTGATCCCCCCCCCATGCTGTCAGGGCTCTTGGTACAGTCCTCTGCATAAACCCAGGCTCTGCCCTCAGCCAAACTTTTTCCAAACCAGGAAGAGACATCAGCAGGTAACTCAAGAACAAAGAGAAATGATTTCACTGGCAACTTGACCAATGAATGTAAGCTAAATGTGTGTTTCATCTAGAAAACAGTGTGTTGCCAAGATATGAGTTCCACAAACCAAACTAACTGATTATTTAACCCTTTGATTGTGTGGCTGTGGGCACAGCCATCACAGGGACTATTTTCAGCACTGGGTTTGTATAGCTGCTGAAGAAACAGTCATCCAGTGCAACAATATGTTTTAATAGCTTTTTAGTCAGATATTTTAAACATCAGATTGGGTCTGTACATGAGATTTGTTGACAATACAAAAAAATTAGAGTATTAACAATTTTCCTTAAAATAATTCGGCCTGATTTGTGCAGGAGAGAGAATAAGAGCGGTCAAGTTGAGTACAACAGTCTATGAAGTCCTTGTGCAACCAGTCACTGAACTGTTCTGTCAGCTTAAAGGGGGATATGGAAATTAAGTCAGTTTCTCACCAAAACTGCATGTACTGTTGAGGCCTAACAAACAGGTTGAACACACTCCTGCTGTCATGAAACACTTGCAAAGCCAAGTTTTGAAAAATTCCTATTTATTTTCTCCACCTTTCGCTGCCACATTGCTATTTTCTGGCCTGCTTACAGCCACCAACTGTCAGTTAAAGCGCTATTCCACCGCAGAATAATTGTCCACTCAGTATGTACTCACCCCTATGCTGATGTGAGGATGGGTGAAGATCTGCAGTTCACAAAACAAAACAATCCTGGAGTTTCAGCAGAAAACAGGTTTGCAGCTAATGTCAGTGAATGGAGACCAAATGTAAATGAAAAAAAGAACACAACACAAACAAAATGTCTCCATCCTGCTCGTGTGGTGTAATCCAAGTGTCCGTGAGCCGCGACATTCAAATTTAACCACAAAAGACGCCATTTACGCCATGTTTTAGCCAAAATGTCAACTGTAGCATGTAGCAGCTAGCATGTAAACATGGCGTTGATGTATCGCGAGACTTCGTATATCTCTTAATGGATGCACGTGTGGAAATATCGCGAGCTATTCGAAGTCTCGTGATATATGTACATTACATAAGATAAAAAGAAGTTAACGCTGACTATGTGTCTCACATGGGGCATGAACCCTGGTCTTCTACTGTAGGTGAAAATCCTGTGTTTGTATGTTAGCTCTGTAAACATACGTTAACGTAACATATCCTGTCATAGCTTCATTCCTACCACATCCTGACACATAATAAAGCTTCTTCTGCCTGTGTGTTACCACTTTTACACATGACACTGTGTGAAGGTGGATTTTCAGCAGAGTTTGCGAAGCCATTTTCTTGTCAGAGCTGATGTGTTCCCAGGCAGACAGGTCTACATGACAGATCCTCGCAGCTGGAGTCACTAACCTGAATCCTTTCTGTTCTGTTTCATTAATCCATGTTGGAAAACTGTTTAGTTTAAAAATCTTGCTTGCAAAGATTGGCATGTACTTTGACTCTATTAGGAGAATTCCACTCATTTATTCATGCAGCCTTTTCATATATATTTGATATCAGAAGGGAGTCAGTGCTGGTCAGCATGAGATTTAATAATTGATTTGGCCTGACTTTGAGTGGCACACACTGTTATTCGAGCGGGAGGGTAATTAATCAACATTTTTTAGATTGGAGCAGTCAGGCGTGAGTTTTTTCTTCAGCCAAACCACTTAAAATATGAAAAATACGTATTTTAAAAATGTCTCATGACCTGAGGGCAGTAGAATGAGGCAAGAGCTGCAACTTGAAATTGAATTAACAAGTGGCATGCCATCTAGTTTTGACACAAATGTCCGTGAGATGCCTCCAAGCCCACAGAGCGGATTTCCAATTCAGAAGGCTCTCTGAAATTCCTTTGCAGCGGAGCCTGAGAATGAACTGTCATCACGTTCTTTTAACCAAAGACCTCAGCAGCCAAAACGTGCAAAAATTGGGTAAAATGAAAATGTAATTCACTTGCTTTCACGCAGTAGTAGGTGGAGACTGTCTGAGGGCCAGGGGCGTAAAAATAAAAAGGGCACCAGCTGCATGAGGTGGGGCACCGGCAGGCCAAGAGTTGTGATGCGTTTATAGTGAAACAGTTCCAATCACTGATGTAAATTAAACTTGTTTTATTACACAACTTAATAAAATCACACAGAGAACTATTAACATGTGGAGCCCAACTTTCTAGCATATAGGGCTGCAAGCATGTGAATGCATCACATTTTCTTCACTGGAAGGGCACTTTTGCAGCATTTTTTGAACATGGACACAATCGGATAGACCGACTACCAATCAGACCAATGAAATGTGTGATGTGGTGGTGCTTGGTTCATTTTCAAGCATGATGCAAAATGGCGGCCACATTTCTACTATTACAGCGATTCAGTACACTAAAATATGCTTCTGAATACATTTGAGGCACGAAATAGACAATGCAGTAACAGAAACTTGATCCTAGTTGATCAGCACTGCCCACTTTAACGGTTTGATCAGAGTGTTGGGGGCCTGAGATGTTGTGCTGGGCAGACCTGCTGATTGGATCCAATGGGACACACCTGCAACCAATCAGAGCAGCGAAACATGTGACGTGTGAATCTTGACCAATGATGCTACTCACAATCATTGTATAGTACCCTGCATCATATTAAATAAATGGTTGTGATTGGCCCGACTGGAACCAATGGTGGTGGGACTCTGTTTGAACTGAAGGGGAGGGAGACGTAAGCTATGTCTGTACCAAATTTATGCATTTAAATCTGAACCAAAAATGGCAATGTGCTGGTAGTTCTAGTTGAAAAGCATGGACATTACCACAGTTTCTAGGATTCATACTCTTTCATTGTAATTTATCCAGTAGTTGTCGAGACATTTCACACAAAACCAAAAATGTGATGAAAAATCACGGGATTGTCAAATTTAATGTGATATTTTCCCTGGGGACCATGAATCTGTGTGTTTAATCTGCTGGCAATTGATTCAATGTTTGTCAAGATATTTCAGTTTGAATGAAATTGATGGACTGATCAAATTGGCAGCATTACCATACACGGAAACCCGGTTACCATAGCGATACAATCCAGAATTTGATGCTTTTGTTGGTTGGACTGAACCCTTGGTCCACATCTAATCACTGCTGATGTGAGAAGGAGCAACATTGTTTGTGGCAACATCTGGTATTAAACTACCATAATACCTGACGCTAAAGTCTTTTTTCTTCTTTGTCTTTCAGGATATCACATCAAGCTGGAACCCAGGTAACCAAAGAGCATCCTAAGCTCTTTCTTGTTCCGGACTTGGGAGTCGTACACCAGCCGCCGATCTCCATGCAGGCTCTCGGAATGGGGAGCTCAGAGAAAGCTTTTTTTGACTGGGGCTCGTTCGCTCAGCTCACAGCCTGAGGAGTAGCAGGACGCATCTCGGTGGAGGGTCAGGGGGGGCGCAGAGGACCCAAGGGCGGACCATAACCACGACCTGCCAGGATCAGGCTCAGCACAGCAGGAGCATGTCAGCACCTGGAGGCCGTTCATGGATGTGTCGCTCCACGGCCAAGGCCAGCCTTCTGCTGTGGATGGGGCTAGCGTCCATCTGCGTGGCTGCTATTAAGGCCCAACAACACCCGGTGGTCACCACCAATTATGGGAAATTGCGGGGAGTGAAGGTTACATTACCCAATGAGATCCTGGGACCAGTGGAGCAGTATTTGGGGATCCCCTATGCACTGGCCCCAACGGGGGAGCGGAGGTTCCAGCCGCCTGAGCCACCCATGTCCTGGCCGGGCATCAGGAATGCTACTCAGTTTGCTCCAGTTTGTCCTCAGTTCTTAGAGGACCGCTTTTTACTCAATGATATGCTCCCGGTGTGGTTCACCGCCAACTTGGATACAGTGGTAACCTATGTGCAGGAGCAGAGTGAGGACTGCCTCTACCTGAACATCTACGTTCCCACAGAGGACGGTAGGTCAACCGAGTGTGTCTTTTGTCTTCTTTCTGTCTGTCTACCTTTGCCTTTATGTCATTGTTGTATTTCTCTCTTGCCTGTGCAGTTCTACCTTGAGCTTCGAGGCAGTATTTTGCAGAAAATTTCTAAGTAATTTTCTAGTCACAAGAAAGGGAATATAAGGAGGATATACAAGGATAAGATACAGGATTTTCTTATGGTGCCTAGTAAAACTGTAACAAAATCATGGTATATCCTTTAAATGCCATCATCATCTGAAGGTGGAGCAATTCTAATCCAACTTGTCATATCTGCTCTTCTACCCATGACTGGACTGCCCCAAGTTCACTGTGGCAGTTCGTGGTAATTTGGGGATTCTTAAATTGTTTGGGAATATCACTTAAGTTCATTATCAACGGATGTGATGAGGGCCTTTCTTTTTTTGTTTTCTTGAATTGTTTATTGTCTATCTGCACCCGGGCTGCTATTCAGCTTTTTACACCTGGCCCCCTAGGTTAACTGTACAGAGCGACAAAGTCTCTGTAGAGAGGAAGTTGTGGTGGATGAATGGTCAAAACAGGGTCGTGGAGTCTCCCTCAAAGACTGGGGTTTGAATTCAGATCCAGGAGACTGATTTGAGTTCAGCTGCAGATTGTTTAGGTTTGGACAACAAAAAAAGTTGGTTCGGTTTAGGAAAAGATCATGATTTGTCTCTACCGTGTGGTGGTAAATGGCCCCAGGTGCCAATAGCATCATTTTCTACTGACACATAGGTGCTTGTTATGCTGTCCTATGCTAGAGTGTATACACCTGGGCGTTAATAGCCACTTTGGCTATTCCTCCTGGGTAGAAATAGAATTTTTGGCTACTGACCCCTGGGTGCTAATAGCATCTGGCAGACAGCCAGTGTGGCTGTACAGTATGCATCTTTAACACAAGGTTACCAGGGTGCCCCAGCGCCTGCATTATAGCTTCACCATTTCAGTTGATGTTATGTTTAGATACAGTACATTTTCCAGTAAAAAAGGTGGTAATAATAGCTAGCATGGCCAGCATGAACAAATAAAGGCCAGTCATTAATAGAGGCAGAATAAAAACACAGAGGAGGAATTACCAGTGCTCTGATGGCCCACATACTCAATTAAGCATTATGTACATTTCTACAGCAAACTCCATCAGTACAAATACAGTCATGCTGTACTCACCACTCTGCTGCTCCTAATTACTCTGTTTGACACAAATACTGTTTTCTTTCACTAATTATTTCCGGACGTGTTACTATTTTGTCTTTGAGAGTGAATCACCAGCAAAGGCAAATCATATTCAAGAAATAATCTATCAATAATCAGAGGATGAGCAAATCAAGAAGTTAGCAGTCAGTCTTCATGAGAAATCAATCATCAAGAAAGCAGCAATAACAACCCAAAAAAAAACAATTTTCAAATCAGTTTAGATGAAGCTATAGTCAGAACAGACTGTTGCCTGGTTATACTCTTTTGGGTCTGTGTATGAGACCATGAACACCCCCAGGGCCCTGCAGCCAGACATGCATCACCAAATTCAGGCACTTCTGTTGCCTTTGTCAACTGTCTTGTGTGTGCACATTTGGCAGGAACATGGTCTTATTTAGGCTGTACAGAGATGACAGAAAGTTAAGAGAATCTGTGTGCCAGTTTGTTAACACTTGAGCTCTGCTTCAGCCTGTCCTCCCCCTCAAAATACTGCAGGCTTATTTACTTTTCTTTGCTGAGCTTTGAGGATGAGGGCTCAGTCTCCCCATCACCCGGACTTCACCCTCTGTGGCTGAGGGGAATAGGGTGGATGACCATGTCCTGTGGCTTTGCACAGCAACTTGTTGAATTTTGATGTAGGACAGTGGTTTAATGTTCAGGCCACAACAACTGTGTTACAAAAACTGTATGTAAAGCTCTTACATTTTATTTACAAAAGCCTTAAATTTTGTCTCTTGCCTGTTGTGGACAGTAATGTTAGTCTGTCGATGTTTCTGCATGTGATTGCAGCCGTGAGGACACACCTATAGTGGGATTGTTGTGACAGTGGATTGTGCTGCAGGAGGCTGTTCAATCCCTTTTTGGTGGAGTTTCAATCATCACCATCTGCAGCAAACACTGTCAGTACTGCTAGCTACAGCAGCTAGGTAGCTCATCAACTCAGAATTGACAAGAACTAATTTGAACAAAACCTAAAATAACTTAAAGGAATTAATCATTTTTATTTGGTTAATCCAACATCCATTGAGCCATCCTTCACATTAAAAACATTTAACTGCATGGGCAAATCACAAGTTGACTTTTATCATGAAGTAGCCATAGGAAAGGGAATGTTTGTCAGTGCGATCGGCTTTACCACGATCGTCCATCAAGATTGTGTCCACAAAAGAAGACAGCAATCATAGAACAAGAGTAATAGAACAAGAAGGAGCAGCCACAGTGAGCTGGTTGATGAAGAAATTGTTGAAGGAGCAGCCACAGTGTGCTGTTAGAAGTGCTTGTTGTTAAAACTGAATCTCTGTGTTCTGAAGTTTCCTAATAACTTTTGTGGAACACAGATGTGACCAAATACCATGCATAAAAAAGTCAGGAGATTTAGTTAAAAAAAAAAAAAAAAGTCTAGGTAGGGTAAAAGATGGGGCTTTCACCCATCAGACTGGTTTTCATGTCCTGTCTGAAACAAATTTAGTTGGGTCCATTACAAGTTACATCATGTACAGAACAATGATCCATGACTGTGATCTTTTCCTCAACCTGATCCGGTAGTTTTGTTACTTAAACCTAAGCAACATTTACTTTTAGTACCACGACAGTAAAGGTCACCTAACTCTAGATGACCATGAAGGCCACCTAACAGTGAGCTGTTAGATGAGGAACTTGTTAAACATGATAAATAAAGATGTGGTTCTCTTTGCATTTGCTATCAATAAAGACCTTTGCCACTTTTTGGGAATCTGTAGTATCAATACTGGATGCTTGAGAGTAATTAATTGCGTATCATTTTTGATTTGCAATCGTCATCTTTTAGGTGAAGTACTAACTCTTCTGTTGTAGTCCAGTTCATATCAAAATGCCTGTTTTTTTTTTCTTCTGCTACAGCATACGTATCTGCTCTGAAAATCATGTCCTTTGTTCTCCTGGAAGAAAGAAAGTCAGATTTATAGTTTATATTGCTGGGTTAATGACTGTGGCCCTTATCTGTGCATTATCTAGTCAGGATCCTGTTAGTTTTCCATCTACGTATACTGAGAACTTGTTTTCCGGGGTTCAGCTGTCAATCAAACACATACTCCAACATGCTTCTTTAGAGGCCGAGATAAAAGGGAACATTTTTGAAATTTAGAGCTTTTGTTCTATTTTTTTAATAAAGAAAAAAGCAATTAGCAATTAGTCTAGAAATGTTTTTGACATGATTGAGCTTCTTTCATTTGTGATTTTAGTTGGACAAAATAGCTTTATTCTCAAATGCAGAAATTTAAAAATACTGGGCTGAGTCAGGGACAAACTTATTCATGCTTTGGTACAATGCATTTGTGAGTAATGTGTCATAACCTACTGTTTCTTTTCCCTTCATTTTTTCAGCAGTCTAATCAGTGAACAGTGGTTTGTATAAAAGAGAGGAAATGCAGAGGCTCTTGTCAAAGTGCTGAGAGTACTGTCAGTCCATGCTGCTTTGTGCTACAACAGATGAGAGTGCTGTTGATTGAGAGTGATGTAAGATTAAAATAAAAAGAAGCATGGGATGTGAGGTTCTGTATTGCTCTCAGGTTGAAGGCTCATCCAGAATGTTCTCTGCACTCCCCTGTTTGGGTGAGCACTTGTGATTTGGAGCTGGTGTGACACGAGCCAAGCACTTTACCCACCCAGGTCCCGCAGCAGCCGCCGTGTACGGGACCCGGTGTGTGTTCTGTAAAGAGTGTGTTGAACATAACCCAGAGTGGTTGGAGGTCACACGGAGCAGGCTGTCCGAGCTGTTTTAGGAAGCAGCGGGAGAGTGTGGAAGGAGAGCGAAGCACATTAACGTGCGTGTCTGCCGGAGATCTTTGACAGCTCCGCGCTAAATTTAGTCTGAGCTCTTGAGTACATGGTAGATTAAAAAGTGCAGGAGAGGGATAATCTCACAATCCTGCGTTGGTGCACAGTCGGGGGGCTTTTCTCAAATGATTCAGCATCTGATGAAAAAAAAGTTATTGTATTCAAGTAGAGCACAATAAATCGGTGGATAGCAGCCTTGTATGTGTAATACATGTTGTTTTTGTGCCTGTTCGGCAGCAAGACCAATCATGCCCAACCTGTGGTGGTTACAGAAAGCTCCATTTTTCAAAAGTCTGTGTTCAGCTCTCAGCACCTTTGTAGCTTTTAACTGAATCTCTGTGTGTGAAGTGTGGTTCGACTCCTGTAGTCCAGTCTGTAATGCAGCCTAGTCTTTTCAAACTTTTTTTTTTTTTTTGTAGCTTTACCACTATCATCCATCAAAAAATACAAAACAACTGTCATTTTCTGCATTTGTTGACAGTGGATCAGTTTGAAGGCAAGGCAAGGCAAGTTTATTTGTATAGCACATTTCA
Source organism: Lutjanus campechanus (assembly GCA_027495735.1). Taxonomy (NCBI): domain Eukaryota; kingdom Metazoa; phylum Chordata; class Actinopteri; order Lutjaniformes; family Lutjanidae; genus Lutjanus; species Lutjanus campechanus. The sequence goes on from JAJHUR010092547.1 coordinate 12,174, forward strand.
GCAAAAAGGCAATTCAAGGTGCTTCACACAGGACATTGAAATACAACAACAGGGGAAAAATAAACACATTTAAAACATTATAAAAGAAGCAAGTAAAAGGTGATTAAAAACATCAAATAAGATAAAAACACACATTAAAATAGAGAGCTTAGAAGGAAAATATAAAATTTTAAAAAGTAAAAGCCTTTTAGTCAAAGGAAGCAGTGAACAGGTGAGTCTTTAACCTTGACTTAAAAGAACTCAGACTCTCAGCAGACCTGATATTTTCTGGTAGTTTATTCCAGATGTACGGAGCATAGAAACTGAACGCTGATTCTCCATGTTTAGTTCTGACTTTTGGAACACAGAGCAGACCTGCACCAGACGACCTGAGTGGTCTGGATGGTTCATACTGGACTAGAAGCTCTCTGATGTATTTTGGACCTAACCCATTCAGTGCTTTATATGCTAGCAGGAGAATTTTAAAGTCTATTCTCTGAGAGACAGGGAGCCAGTGTAGAGATCTCAGAACTGGAGTGATGTGGTCCACTCTCTTGGTCTTAGTGAGGACTCGAGCAGCAGCGTTCTGGATCAGCTGCAGTTGTCTGAT
>JAJHUR010092549.1:0-17094 GCA_027495735.1 Lutjanus campechanus
GTGTGTGTGTGTGTGCAAATGAGAGAAGAACGTGTGCAAACATGCAGATTGGGCTCTGTCACTCAGAGACCAAAATAAACCAGCCCCGGTTTTATCACTCCTGGAGGCATGTTGTGCCTGCTGCATATTGGAAGACATTTTGTCTGACAGCATCTCACATTTAACAACAGTCTGACATACAGTAAGTCACATGTTCTTAGGCCAAGACGTACTCACATACGATAGTGAGAGGAGTGGGAATCATGAAGCTTAACACTTAAGACTTTGGTTCTCCTTTTGAGGTCAGAAACACAAAAAACTCAGTCAGAAAGACATGCACTCAACACAGACAGTAGATCATCTCTAGCTGAAATTTATAAAGGTAGATTGTAAGAGAACAAAAAAACTTGGAATCTATTGTTTATTTTTCTTTTGTGTTTGCAGTCTGTTCTGTACGAATTGAAATCTAATTGAATTGCCACAGACACACGCCACCACCAATGTGATGATATTCACCAAAGTGAGATCACTAATCATTTTTTGACAGCGCAGGATTGCAGATTGAGCTGTTTACCATCAAAACCCTCTGTAGCTAAGACTAAAAGACACATATGTATTTGATTTTGCTGGAATGGTCATGGTGGCTGGGTTATGTGCCTAGTAAGAATCAAGCAGACAGTTTCACGCATATCATTAACGATGAGGCCATCATATGTGTTTGTATGTGTATCGTTCAGCGGGGCTGGGCAATGTATCAATATTACATCATATCATGATATGAAACAAATAGACGTTGACTTTTTTTTGGACATCGTTGTATTGTGATACGGCACAAGTGTTGTCTTTTCCTGGTTTTAAAGTGATGAAACTGAACTTAACAGCCAAGTCAAGGGTTCAAGCTGCCTATTATCTGCCTTTACCCACTAAGTCATTATATACACATTACTGATGATTAATTGTTGAAAATCTTATTGTGTCAGTATTTTGTGAAAGCCCCAGTAGTCATCCCTACAATACTGCTGCAATATCAATATTGAGGTATTTGGTCAAAAATATTGTGACAATTGATTTTCTTCATATTACTGAGCTGGTTGTGATATATGATGAGGCTTTTAAAAATGTCACAGCCTGTGAATCTTAGTTTTGTGTGTTTTTTGTACTTTTGGAATGATACAGTGCCCATTTTTTCTGTCAGTTGCCTAAGCAAATTTTCTCCCAACCTAAAACACTTGAATGCCAAACATGATGTGTACTGTGCTTCCAATTTTGAGAATACAACCTCACTAGTGCCATCTGAAAGCAGCATTACTTTCTCTTGCTTGCCAATATGAACATTTCCAGAGAAAAAGAGCCCTAATATTATTTGTCTTCTGTCCCTCCTATGTTTCTCACAGCTCTGTCTGTCCCCTCTGTCCTCCCTCATCTTCCTCCATCGACGTTAAGCCTCGCCCCTCTGAGATCATGATTATGCAGCTTTTCTTTTTCTCTCTCTCTTTGTCTGTATTTCCCCTACATTTCTCACACTCCCTCCCCTGCTTGTATGCTTGCGTCATCGCTGTTGTCACTTTGAAGCCAGGCAGGATAGCACAGGGGGGCATGAGCAGTGGTGAGCCTGGCTTTAATTGTAGACTGTCTGATGGAAATTAGATCGCACTCAAGAAATAATGGCTCGGGATTAGGCCGAGCCCCAGGGTCAAGACCTGCTATTCAGATAGCTATTGACTCTGCAGCACTCCACTCTGAATCGCATTTGATTTAATGATGTGTGTGTTTGAATATACATGTCCATAGTGTGTGAGCACCACACTGAAATGTGCAATTTATCCAATGTACTTTTTTACTGATTGGCAAAAAAGTCTGTACTGATGGCAGCTCTCTTTAGCACATATGAAACCATTATGTTCGGTACATTGCTTGACATATCAATTGACATGACTGAAAGGGAGTGGATAAAATACAAACTTATTGCCCAGGCCCCTCTGGGAAGTATGGGGCCATGCAAAAACACAGAAAGCTTATTTATTGCCTGGCTCAAGACAAACTTTTTTTTGAAGTGTCAGCTTTCAACTGAAAAGAGCGTTGGGATTTTTATATATAGTACATGGTGTCTGAAACTGCAGGCAAAGGCAAACTAGAGTAGCAAAGTAGATGAAAGATAAAAGAAACTAGATAACATGTAGAAAGAAAAAATCTTCCAAGGCTATGAACAGAGTAAATGCTGATTAACTTAATTGAGAATGAGTAACATTTTTATGTTTATTTCGGACATGAAATGCACAACAATATTTTTGCATGTAACTTACAATTGTTTTTGTGTGTGTTTCTTTCAGATCCCCACCTGCCTCCATAAAGATGGGACCCATACCTGCGTAAAGCTTCATGGTCTGTAAGTCTTGGGAGAAGAATGGGTTTACGCTGAAACCATGAATGCATCGTGCGCTCCAACAGACACCAGCAAGCTCTGATACCCGTCTACTCCACGGCTCGCTCACTCTTTTGCTCATTTTATTCTGCTTGCGCTCCCCTTAAAGAAAGATCACAATCGGATAACTCTTACCCCCGAGCTTTTGGCGGCAGCTCAAATTTCCTGGAAATTGCACCGAGATCTGGATTCTAGAGACGGAACATTCTATTTTCGGTCCAGGATAGACCAATAGGCTTTTGAAGAAAACGGCTGTGTTGAAATTATCATATTCTCCCCTCTTTTACTCTCCCGCTATTCCTCATTCCTTTCCTCCAAGTCCCAGAGGCACCAACTGATGGAGAGACGAAGGAGAGAGTCAGGATAAGGACAAGAATTAGAGCATCAGAGAAGAAGAGGCAAAAACTGCTGATTCGTCAGGAAAATTGGATTAGGGCCTCTCTGGGGATTACTTTACTCAGTGAGCTTCATATCCCAGTTAAGTGATATATAATAATTGTTGTTTACATTTGAAATTACTACAGTGAAGCTAGATTTTACCTCTGTGCTTCATTAGACCTTTAAGGCAACAAGTAGAGAAGGGGCAACTTGGGAACTTTGAGCATGACGAGGGGGTTAAGATTCCTGTGTTGGCCCCTGTGGCCTCTGGCCCTCTTCAGCCTGCTCACTACAGTGAAGATGCTGGAATTTGGTGGAGCGCCCGGCCAGTGGGCACGTTACGGACGTTGGGAAGCTGGATCAGTGGGTGAGCTGAGCTTCAGTCTCAAGACCAACATCAGCAAAGCCTTAGTACTCTACCTGGATGATGGCGGCAACTGTGACTTCTTGGAGCTGCTGATCGCTGGCGGGCGCCTCCAGCTGCGCTTTGCCATCCACTGTGCCGAGCCGGCCACTTTGCACATGGAAACACGGGTGAATGATGACCGCTGGCACATGGTCTTGCTCACCCGCAACTTCCGTGAGACCCTGCTGATGGTAGATGGTGAGACAAAAGTGGCTGAGGTCAAGTCCAAGAGGAAGGAGATGGCTGTCGTCAGTGACCTATTTGTGGGTGGGATCCCGCCTGATGTACGCCTCTCTGCTCTGACGTCAAGCACAGTGAAGTATGAGCCGCCTTTCCAGGGTTTGATCTCCAATCTGAAGGTCGGGGAGATGCCTCCTACTTTGTTAAATAGCCAGGGGATTCAGAGCGACCTGGAGTACCTCTGCACCAAACAGAACCCGTGCTTCAATGGAGGGTTTTGCTCTATTCAGTATGGAGAAGTTCACTGTGACTGCACCCACACCCGCTTCAAGGGGAAGTACTGCAAGGAAGGTAAGGAACCATCATACTGGACCAGCTCTATCCTCATTTTATTGCATTGTTCTTGTGCACTACTCAGGGCTAGCAGGATGTTTTCTTCCTTGGCATAATACAGCTGACACAAATCTGTCGTAGGTGAAGATTTCTACTGTTTGCTTAGTTTCTCAAAATCCCTATTTGTTCATAAGATGCTGGGGATTTGGCCCTTTGGTTTTTGGTCATTAGGTAGTAAAGGCTGCCTTTACACTGTGAAACTTTATTGTTCTCTCACTATATTGTATCACATGGAAAGCGTCATTGGAGGTCCAATTTTGCATCTATGTATCTTATTTTGTATCTTTTCACTGAATGATTTGAACATGTTGTGTGGTTTTTCTTTTGGCAACGGCTGGCTACTACTTGTTTCATAGGCTCTCCTGGAGAATAGGAGGAGAGCTACTGGTGCATTAAAGCTTATTCATTGGAGGAAAAAATCACGACCTACTGGCTACTCAAAAGAGAGACCAATGAATCATTCCAAACTATTCAAGGAGCTTGATCCAGTGAGCCTCCAGTATGTGCACTCGCCCTTTGACTTGAAGGAAATAAATAAATAAACAAATAAATAAGTGAATAAATGAAACAAAAAATAAATATCTCTTTGTTGCCACCTTCTGACATCAGTATACATTTGTAGCTTGATATGTGTATTTTGGATAAAGGCTCTGATTCTTAGGGTTGGGCAATTGGACAAATATTAGGGCTGGATGATTAATCGAATTTTGATTTTGGCCTCTCATGATCATAAAAACATTATAATCGAAGAAAAACGATTAATGTGCCATGCAATGTGCATGCAAATTCCTGCGCTGTAAAAGCACAGTGAATGCACCAGTCTTAAGTGCAGGTGCTGCAAACTAGGAGCGACTGAGAAAAATGGCAGAACGACAGCCTTTAGTTGATAAGAAAGGTACAGTAGGATATCATCAGTCATATGGAAACACTTTGGTTTCAAGTTGTTGGACGTTGAGCAGAATGGCACGCACGTTATGTGATCCACGGACTACGTGTGAGCATCATAATTTTACTGCCACTGTTACTTTTGTATAAGTTATAATACCCAAAATCTCAATGCAGAGTCGCAGTGAAAAGACAGGACAGATGCTGCTGTGTGCAGCGCATCTCTGCGAAGAGCGACTGATTTAAAAGCCGTTACTAGTCGGGGCTGCGGCACTGACGGCAGCCCCTCTCATCCAGCGTGCACGCCCCGATTGCCTAGGTAACCCAGATGTTTATATCAGCAAAGTCAGGCAGATAACAGCTAGTAAAACCATCGCGGTTTGGCAGTGTTTTAATCTAGACAATGGAAATAATGTTGAATGTTGACTGTGACATAATAAGCTGATATATAATCACTCGACTGGAAGTGGAGCTGCTGCTGCTAGCACTGCTAACGTTAGCCACACTGTGTAGCAGACTGGCTGCTCACGTCAGCTCTGGGTCATTTACCTGCAGACTCCGTGATCCTCTTAGGTCTGAAACGGTGCTGTAATGTTTTGTAAGTTAATGTGTTTGGTTTGTACTGCACATTTAGCGCGCATAGCGCACATTTCAGCGGCATTTAAAGTACGATTTGGCAATTGTTGACTGTGATTAACGGCTTCAAATGGCTCTTAATACACAGTATTTTTTTTGACAGTGTTTAACATTATAAATTTTAAAATTCTGCTCAATTTTAACTGCTTTCTGGCTGTTTTCTTAGTGCTAGACTAGTTGACTAGTCTAAATTAAATTTTGCATTTAATCGACAGGGAAATTAGTCACCCGAACATCCCTAGTATGTACAGTACTTTATAAGTTTGAAGTTTTTAATATTATTACCATTATCATTACTATCATCATTATTATTATTAACCCTAATTCCATAACTTTTTTCTTTTTTGCTCATCCGAAAAATGATCTGATTCGTGACTCAAAACCGTGATATGATCCGAACCGTGGGTTTTTTGATCCGTTGCACCCCTATAAAGTATAGTCATAAAGTGGTCTATGACCAAGTGATAAAGGAGCAGAAGACGCAAAAAAGTGCAAGCTCATCGGTTTAATGAATAATCGTGTTTATTAATTGCGATTTCAATATCAATCAAAATAATCGTGATTATTACTTTTGCCGTAATCGTCCAGCCCGAACAAATATATCATCTATCAACGATGGGCTTAATGCATTGCCAGTCACTTTTTTGGGCCAATTTTTGGGGCGATATTTGTCATTTTATTTAGCTAATGTAATGGTCTGACGGCTGCTACTCCGTGCCGCGCTCTCATTCAGCGGCACAGTACACACCCACTCGCCGAACCATGAGTGTGCTGAGCAGGGCGAGAAGTGTGAGATAAACAGCCTGCAGAATTAGACTCTCTGCACTCTTTTTACACTGTGATTTAAGGATTTAATTCAACCAAAGCAGAGTTGGTGGTTGTTGAAAAGGTGGGCAGATGGTTTTGGTGAGTTTTACATTTTTTTCTGTCGAGTTTGAATGAAGTGAATTTTCCGAGGATTTAATGAGCCAATTAAGCTCGTCTTAGTTCGGTAAAATAGAGAAACTTTTAATTTAGAGTGTGCATGGTTGTATTTCTCAGTTTAAAAAGGAAAATAAGTGTGAGAATATTTAATTTCTCAACACTTTGTAAGTTTATTTTGTTTATTGGTCATAGTGAACATAAGCAGCGTGCGTAATGTAGTGAATTCTCCGCTTGCACACATCTCCCTGCTAAAACCTGAGTGGACGGGAGGAGGGATGAAGATATCGCCAGTCACCGATTGATGGCCTGACAATGGTCATTTGGAAAATTTTAACATATCACCCAACTCTACTGATTCTCACTCAAACCTAATATGAAAGCATAGCTATAACTAAGCTAGCAGTAACATTGGTCACCTGCAATGTGAGCAAAGTTTGTCTTGCACACATTTGTTTGTTGACAGTGTTAGCAACCTTGTATGAAGTCTATGGCAATCATCTCCTTCTGAAGCATTCAGACGATCATCATCACATCATAGTTTGAAGTCATCATCTGACATGTTCTCAGCATTTTGATTGGCTGTTGTGTGAAACAAAGCTGAGAGTTTTGCAATTTTGCATTGCAGAGGGCTTTACACCATGCAACTGAATTTCTACTTAGTTTCACTCACGTTTCAACCAACTTAAGTTCCATTAAAGTTCCATTGTGTAAAGCCAACCTAAAGGGTCAGTGCTATGACGGGCTCTGCATAATAACATGACTTGTACAGTTCTGATGTGTATAATTATACTAAAATAGTCTCTTCTTGACCTTTCTAAGTTTTTTCTAGTGAAGTCACATGTGAGTCACTTCTTGTGACTTGTGAGGCAGTAGCATGTGCTGTGTTCTCGTAGGGTTTAATAACTGAGGCGTGGCCTAGTGAGGGCTAAGAGGGAGAAGGGCTGGGGTGCTTTCTGAAAAGGCAACTTGAGGCGGGTATTTTGCTATTTTCATCCGTCTATTGCTTGAATAGTCCAGAATAGTCAAGTTTCTTTGCCTGAAAGATTGGGGTTTTTTGAAGAAAAAAAACCCACTTTCTCAGGGATTATGTGACTCATACAAGTTTTAGACATGGCACAGGTGCTACTTTGAATGTGGCTGGGATAAAAAAAAAAACAATGCTTAACATCAAAGGTGCTGAATATCTCAACTGAATATTTCAAATGCAAAACCACTCATTTTAGGTCTGCTTTTCAACAGGCTTTCTACAGTTTTTTGTCATTCATTCTCCCTGTCTTCTTTCTTTCATTCTTTCTATCTCTCCATCCAAGCCTATTGTCTTGGCGTACACCCTGCCCTTGCCTTCATTTGTTCATGGGATGTGCTCCTGTGCTGTCAGCTCATGTCAAACTCTGTTCTGTTTTACACCTCTGGCTCCCTCCTTCACTGACACATCCCATTTCCATATCTATGGTTTTCCTCTCTTTTACGTTCATCCATCTCTCTGTTTCTCTTCGTCCCGCAGCATTTCCTTCACCCGCCTCCAACCCTCTCTTCTCAAGGCTATCTGGGCTTTCCATCTCTCTTCACCTCCCTCCCCCTTCTCTGCCTCTCCCGAGTTCACTCCCTTACTCCACTTATCTCTCTTTCACCTTTACCCACTGTCAGCACTTCCTACTCCTGCCTCTCCTCCCTCTGCACTTATCTCCCTCCTCTCTTTCTTTCAAACTGTCTGCATTTCCACACCTTGCTTGTGAATTATCTCATTCCCTATCCCACCATCAGAAATCACTTGCTCTGTCTTGATAATTTGCAATGGGGGTGAAGCCCTTCATCCTACATTATCTCCAGTTTTTGCTGTTATAATATGTACTATTAATATTGCATCGCACCCTCCATAATAATCAATAGACTCAGTTGGTTCGACCTCGTCCCGTGTGATGAAATGACTTGTAATTACTGAATCTTCAAAAGGTAGATAACTACTTTGCCAGCAGTTATGTGCCAATTATTTGAAGTCTTACATTTTTGTGGCACTCACAGATAAGCTTTGACAGCGCTGAAAAAGAAATCAACCCAAACAAATATTTTGTTCTGATTTTTTGTTGCAGAATTGCTTTTGATAGATCTGAAGTAATAAGAATAAAATAAGCATGCAGCCACGATTTAGATCAAAGCCCTTAAGTTGTTTTGATGTAGAAAGACTAGAACAGTCTTTAACAGCTCGAGAAGCTGTATTGTTTCGTCTTTTAATCTCAGGAGAAGCCAAATCCTCAGTTTCTTGTGGATGAGTTACTGCTGTTTAGAGACCCGATAGCGGAGCAAACGATGTCACTGCTGGACAGCCGTGTAGGTCTCTCTCTCCTTCTTGCCGTCTCCCTCATATTTCTCAGTTCCTTTAATTCTTCGAGCCTTTTCTCCCTCTCTCTGTGTGCTCTGTGTCAGATTGCTGTGTGGTTGCTGGAAGCAGATACCGCTGCCTGGCTCTTGGCTAAATTGAGAGCAGAATACCAATGCAGTGCTACAGTGACTGCAGGAAACATTTGTCCTTTTGAAATGGAGAGAGAGCAAGTAAGATAGAGACAGAATAGAGATGGAGGTGAGGAGAGAAACGGAACAAGAGGAAATCGGGTTGATCAACAGCAAGAAATGTAGAGGAGAGCAAGAGCGACAAAGATATTCATTTGCTCAGTGTTAATTTATTTTCAGAGATGTTCTTTGGTTTGAGGACTGTTAATTGGGTCATTATGGCTGACTGCCAGTGCAGCGGTGTATTTATTCCTTTTATCTAACACGTGGGTGGGAATGTAAAGGTCTCCCTCTCTCTCTTTTAGTTGGTTTTAAGACACTTTAGATGTCTGCACTAACAAATCCATGTCTCGCTGTGTTAGCTCTGTCGTGAAGTGGCCATGTCAAAGGAAAGCTGATTTTTAAAGACTTGCTGCCTGCTCTCTTCAGAGAGGAAGAAGGCATCATTTCATGGGAACATTTTTAATGATGAGATATGGCACTTGCAATATATTCATGTGTCTTGTTGTAGATGATTCATGATGTGCTACTTGATCATTTAGGCATTTAGCTGATGCTCTTCTTCAAAGAAATTTACAGTTGGTAGAGTAAGCTTGAATTCTCAGACCACTAAAATTACAACCAAGCTCTGTGTGTTGTTTTCATGGCAATGCAGTAATGATTTTATGGTGGCGCTGAGGGATGAATCCCATACAGTAGTGAAAAAACAACACAACAAGGTTCACCCTTGTTACAGAAGAAAAAGGTCACCACATACTGCTAGTGGTGTCTACCCATACAGATAGTATTGGATTTATGTCCACAGGTTTTGAGACATCAGCCCATGAGATTTATAATATAGCAGAGTTAGGGGTGGGTGTCTGTCTACCCAAAAGATTTTGCCAAATCGTAGTAGTTATCACTTTTAATATTTCAGGTTGAATGATGCAGTTGTGGGAAAAATTGGATTTTAGTTTGATTTTTGCATCCATGTTATTAAATTTCTTGATTTGTCAGATTTAGTGGAATAGACACCAACATACATTTCTGTCTGATTCTTTTCAGTAAAAAAAAAAAAGTTTTCTTATTTAATTTTCCAGAAATGTGCTATGTCAAGATGTGTTTTGATATTGCGATATAAATGACATACCAAGTTTATCCTTGTTGCCTGCTCCCAAGTGGAATTTAATTTGTGGTGCCTTTTCAAATATAATTTTTGAAAAACAAACAAACAAGGAAAAAATAACATTATAACATTTCAGTTCCGGTATGTCCTTCAAGAAACATTTGACATTCATATGCATTCATATGAACTGATTTGTTCTTAAGTGGTTTGAGTGATTCAGGAGAATGTGCTGCATTCACCAATTTTCTCATATTTTGAATTTTGTCTTTGGCACAAACACAACATACACTTCATAACTATGTTGACATTATCCTGTTTGACTCTCCAATTTAAATTATAACATAAGTCAAAATTTCTTAATTTAGCCTAACAGTATCATCATTAATTTAAAGTGACTTTTGCCTACTGTCAGGTGTTATGATTGGTGGGATCTTCAGATTTATACAAGTTGCTCTCATAAAGATCTTTTTCTTACTCCTTTATCGCATTTTCTTGAATGATCACTTCCTGACATATATGGGGCAGGATGTGTAGCCTTATATCAGTAAATCAATCAATCAATCAAATTAGTTACACTGTATTTTGTGGTTGGCTGGACGTGTTGACCACGTCAGCTTTGCATTTCCCATTACATACACTGCAGTGTTGTCTGTGCTGAGTTTTGTAAAGTTTAACCACACTTGGGGTGATTTTTGCCTCGCTATTACTGACTGATTCACTCCGCTCTGTGACTTTAATGAGCTGTTGCTCGCTCTAACACCACTCTGTCTCTTTCGCTTTTTCCCTGTCCTCTCTTTTATATTGATCGATCTAATGTGAAATGGTACTCTGTGATACCGACGTAATTCGATCGATAGCCTTAAAAGTACCGAGTTTGGTACCCAACCCTAGTCATCCCAGTGTCCCTGTTACTTTGAATAATCCACAAACAAAGCTGTACACACCTGTCACTGGGTTTATTCCCTTAGTGAAAAAGTAGCTCTTGAAAATACCTGGATAATACCTGTTTCTGGTAAGACAGTTGCTGCTGATATTTTTAAATGCAGTTTGTAAAAGTGAGCAAAAAGTGGGCAAACGAAACCTAAACAGTCTTCATGGGTAGATGCCACCAGATGCAAGATTGAAAAAATAATTTGTGATTTGGTTGAACGGACTTTTTAAGAGACAGAAATGTAAATTCCAGGGATGCCGTTAAATGCATATGTATTAATATTAATATTATAATATTATATATTACCAGAAATATATTGATGCAAATGTCAAACATATCAAACATAAAGCATGGCCAAGGAACGAGGGAACAAGTACTAGGAAATTTAGTTCCATGTCAAAAATACATGGAATTAAAATGATGTAGCAGGTACTGATTGTTCTGTTGAATTCAGGGATCGAATAATTGCAAATTATAAATTTTGTTGCAATATTTGTCCGAAATTTATCCATCAGTCCAAACATGAAGATGCATCCAGTATGGCTGCCATTCAGAGCTGCAGCTCATTAGTAGTGAAGCTGTTTATGTGAAAAGACAACATAACAGCCTGTTCACATGTGGGTGGAAATGAAGCACTGGGATGTGAATCACCAAAACAATAGCGAATGGGCTTCTCTAGAAAATAAATAAATAAATAAATAAATAAAACAGATGTGTTTCATGGACACCAGATAATTATGTAAAATTATAGGAGTAAAAGCTACCTGTCTTTCATAAAAACCTAAAGAAAGTGCTTTTTAAGAGAAAAAAGAATCTGAATGTTGATATGCTGTGTAATATTCTATTGTTTTTTAAGATACATTTGTGGATAAAGCTTTTGTCTTGATAATCAGTATAATTTAAATGGCAAACAAGGACAAACATTTGACCTTTGAACTGGAGTAGTGAGTAGGACTGCATGACATGCTAAAGAAAAATCATATTGCAATTATTATAATAGATCATTTTACAATTGTGATATCATTGACTATTACTGGAAAACATCATTTTTGTATCACAATTTCCATTTTCACTAAAAAAAACTATTATAGTCATGTGACATTTGGAGGGGTCTGTACCAAACAAATATGTTTTCTTACATGTGGAGATTTGTAGGCCAACACATCTCTGCAGCACTATAGTACTTCATTATATCATTATTATATTATATTTCAATTAATTGCACAGCTGTAGTGATGAGCAATGTCAATCAAAACAACATTAAAGTCTGACAGACGAAATTGGCAACTGGCAGACTGTGATCCCCAAATATGTTGAAAAGTTTCTTAGCAGCATTTAAACACGAGAGTCATTCCAAGAGTAAAAAGTTGATAGAAAAAGATCTAGTTTTTATTAATGACAAATACAGAAATATAACATACATCAAGTATTGCAACAACACAGTTGGACAAGACACTGAGAGAGAGAGTGCAGTGATCAGAGAAATTGTTGGTTTTCTCTTTACTGATAGCTGCTATGCTCATGAATTCAAGGCCTCGGAAGTGGCAGTCTTTGATGTACACATTAGAGCATACTGAGGGAGAATGGAGTTTGACACAAAGAAGTTGCTTTCAAGTCTGCCTGAAGCATAGATGGAAAGGAAAGGAGCCAAACCTTAGCCATGTGATCTGAACCACATTGTATTGCAAAAATCTTCTCAAAAGACGAGCATTCAACAACCACAGTTTGACAGCCTGCAGTCCACAAAGTTCTAATATATTACAAAAATATTGGCTTCCAGACTTTGGAGATTTGTGATAGTGAATGTCAGCCCAAAGTGGAATCAGTAAAATCTGAAAATTGAATATGACAGCTGAGGTTTTGTAATTTAAGGAGGTTGTGCCATCTCGTCTCCCTCAAGCATAGTTTTTTGTTTTTTATCCCATAGCGCCCTTTGTAGAGTCTGTATCTCTTGTTGCGTTCATTTGAATACCAGTGATCTCACTCAGCTGTTAGCACCCTTCATCCATGTCTGGCAGGTTTTTATCAGTTTTACTCATTTATGCTAATATTGTTCAGGTGAGGTGGGAGGTTGGTGAGACAGGATGAAAGTGATATAAACAAAATTTAGATTTTACCCTACAAATATTATATTGAATGCTCACAGAGAATCAAACATATATACTACCTGAAAGATTTATGTGCTTTATGTATGCATATAGGTGCACCTTCCATGCCATAATCATAGATTCTGTTCCCAGTAGCTTGCATTTTGAATTAGTTATGGGCAGCATTTTTCCATTAGGGGTTGTAATTAAAGCCGCTATGTGCCTCTGTGGGCCATTGTTTTTATAATTGATGCTGACCCTGGCTTTGTTCTCTGCTGACCCCCGAACGGCAGCGCAGGGCAAGGCAGCCATGAGCTCTCAAGTCAGGGTAATTAGAGGTTAAATTAATTTGTGAAAATGACTGCTGTGATATTAATACATCCATTCACACAACAAACTGTGAACAGTCTTTCAGGATGCCATGAGGATAGGTTTGCACCTGACTTTAAAGCTATTTGTCATGTTGTCTTTATTTTTTAAACAACCCTTAAATTGTCATGGACAGCTGACTTTACGGACTAAAACTGCTAGACATGATAAATGCACAGTACCCAGGCGCTTCATTAGAATTCAGTGAAAATGACAAATTCATCTGGCTGAAGAAATATCCTGGGATAAATTTTTTCCTTATTACATTTTTTTTCCTTGGGAGAAACTAGACCTCAGAATAAATTTAGGCCTAAAATGAGCATATATTGAATTTATAGATCTCTCTGGCCATTTCACTGTATCAATTTACAAATGCACTGGACAGTAAAATTTAATTACTTTCACATTGATTTTAGAAGGTCAGATGCTGGCAATTTCCAGTGTGATTGAGATTTATTTAGTTAAAGAGTAACTTAACACAAGTCTGTCTTTGGTTGACCACTCTGATCCACACCCAGTGACATGGATGGATGTGGTACAAAATGTGCTCTGTTGTACCTGTAACCACACCCAACAGTGATGCTGCTGGGTCCTTATTCAATGTAACACTAAATTATAGTAATGACACTTTTGCGTAGGAATGGGTACCCAGTATTAAATGGGCCCTGGGGCTAAATTATCAAACAAAGGCATATTGATAAGTCCCAGCGTTATCGGTTGTTTTATCAGTGCTTTTTAAAGTTTGGTGTAATTTATTCTCACATGGCACATGCACACACACAAACTGAGCACACTGTGCACCGCAGTGCAGAGAGGTCGTTGGTAGAGACAGTGAAATGAAACTGAAGGAACAGTGAAGTAACTCAAGGATTAACTGACAACAGCTATGCTTGTAACTGTAAGTAAGTATAATAAAACCCCTGTGACTAAAAAGCCAATACTTTATCAATACATCTGATCAACAAGCAGAAACATGTATACATGTGGCCAGCGATGTTTTAATCTGCTGTGTTTGCGGCCTCTCATCCCCCACCTGTGTTTCATACAAACACAGGGTATTAGCTCGCCCAATAGCGAATTGAAACAAGATTAAATGAAAGCTGTCTGTTGTTTAACTGTTTAACCTAGTTTGCCATTTATGTTAAAATGTGTTTAATTGCACTAAACTTACTGCTGGTTGAGACAAACAGCCCTTAATCTCTCTACCAGGCAGACTCCTGCAGGCAGTGAATTACATCAGCATCAGAAGGAGGAGGGCAGAGGACAGGATGACTGAGACTGACAGATGTCCGTGTTCTTCATTATTTCTAAACATCATTCAGTATTTCATGTCAGGAATATGACTTACTTTATTGACATTTTAAAAGTGTTTCCAGTGAGCTGTTAATGAGTTTATATAGTGATTTTGCTGTTCTAAACATTACTGTTGCTGCTCTAGTTATAGTTAAATTCTAATTTTGCTGTGAAATTATTCTGTTTTTAAATATATTATACATTTTCAAAAATGTAATTATTTAGGAATGAAAAAGAACCGATCAGTGTACTGTTCTGTACCAGATCGATAAGCAGTATCAGTAAGAGCAGTAATATTGACGAAATCTTAAAGATACCCATCCTTACTTTTGGGAAATAATCAGGAGTCAGTAATGTTTTACATTTGAAAACTAATCTTACTTAACCTAATCAGTTATATAGCATAGGAGTGAATTTAGTTAGCGTTTTTTAGGTTCTGACGGGAAATGATATCTGGGAGTGTCACAGAAAATTGGATGTTATCTGTCCATATTTGCTGGCTGTTCTCTGGCAATGGAATAAACACTACATCACCATTTATGAGAAAAAAGGTTGATGCAGCAGCGCTTTTCCATTTGGCAGTGCCTTATAGAGGAGTGTTCAAAAACAGCTGCTTAGTTCATTACTGCTCACTACTCTCCAATTCACTTTCATCATCACTTTTTATTATATATGTCGGAGTAAAGCAGAAACCTGGGTCCCTGAGGAGCCCTGCAGTTAACCGGCCTGCACCCTGAATGTCGGGAAAGCAGCCCCTCCTTAAAGAAAGACGCCATGACCTCAGGCAAGCCTCTACTGTAGCTGCAGAGTGAGAGAAAGAGAGAGACTGACAGAACTGCGTTCAGGGAGTCAAGGCGTCAGCTTCAAACACACACTGTCCTTTTTATAGCCTGTGGAGATGTTTTAACACGGTCTGCCATGAACAGATGCTATTTCCCCCGACAGGCCAGAGTAATCTGGGTTTATCAGCTGTTGTAATTCATGAACGATAAGGGCTCAACACCCCTCTTAACACCACAACACCCATGAACTTGACATTTTATTTGCTGCAGGTCTACATCACTTTTAGCTAACACCTTGAACATTGTTTTTTAACATATTAAATTACATTCAGACAGAAAGAATAAGCTCAAATGTGATATTGAAATAACTTTACCTTTTCTTGTTTCAAACTGTGAGACAGGAACCCCTTTACACCCATGAACTTGACATTTTATACTACAACCCTCGATTGATATGATTATTTAGGGCTGGGCAATGTATCAATTATATTTGTTATATTCAAGTCTGAATTAATGTGCGATATAGCAGATGATCATATTGTCATATTCAAGTTTTCTGGTCACTGCTAACAGGCAGTTACTTGACTTCTGTCAGCCATTAAGTGGCCATGTGTTGTGTTTGCTACCAAAGAAAAGAAAGTCCCTGTTTATGTAGTGTTACTACAGTGTACAGTGTAGTCTTTTGGTCTTTGTGTACTCTTTACAGCAGAGCTGGTCTCTGAAAAGCTAACCTGCCTAGTTAGCAGCTATAAGCAATTGCATTTTCTTCTTTTCTCACCGTGGCAGAAAGAAAGTCACATGAGAAAACACAATCGATCATCTGATCGCATTTGCTACTGTAGCTGTGGCCCCGAAAAGTATCTTGAAGACTCTGGTTTTAGGCTGTCTTAATTGTCTTTAGTCTGGCTCATATGGGCTAACGAGCTAGCTCATTTTCACAACAAACCTACTAGACCCCCATCATACAGGTTACCCACATGCCCACTTTCTTTAAAAGGGAAGGCTTGGTTTGGAACGCAGGTGCAGTGGGTATGAAATTAAAGTCCAAAGTACTAAAAACTACAAAAGTACTAATACCCCACGCTGACAGTACTCCACTACAGATTAATTTTGGATACTACTGCTGCTTTAACAGCAGTGCATTGTATTCTGTAAGATCATCATACATTTGTACTTATTTAAGAATTATTATTATTATTATTTATTTATTTATTAAGTTAAGTATTTTTGGGCTTTTTGCCTTTATTTATGACAGGACAGCCGAAGAGCAGACAGGAAAGGGGGTAGAGAGAGAGAGAGGGGGGATGACACGCAGCAAAGGTACGCAGGCAGTAGTTGAAGCAGCGGCTGCTGCAGAGGACTAACAGCCTCCATACATGAGGTGGATGCTCCACCTCCCTGCTACAGGGCCACCCCCTTATTTGAGAATTTACCATATGTTAGAGAAAATGTGGTTATCAAGATATATATATATATATATATATATATATATATATATATATATACACACATATATGCATCTATACATATATACATATATATATATGTATATATGTATATGTATATGTGTGTATATATATATATATATATATACACACACACATACGTATATATCAAAGAAAACAATGGTGGTGGAAGGCTCCTCTCTCTTCGTTGTAGGACAGAGAGATACAGAAGATCTTTCATACCAACTGCCATCAGACTCTATAATTCTTATACTAATAGATGAGACTACTACAGACAAATGAATTTCCCCTTGGGGATTAATAAAGTATTTCTATTCTATTCTATTCTATTCTATTCTATTCTATTCTAT